>UZAN01057868.1:1993-12476 GCA_900618425.1 Echinostoma caproni
ATTATATTTTATCAATTCATCAAGTATGACATGCCGAGATAATTAGCTACATCTAAAAGTGCTTTATTTCATGCATACAATATATTTTTTTACCAATAAAAAACTCTAGCATTTGCAGAATTAGATAGGTTGAGAAAAAAAGATTCATTTTGCTTTAGATACCAAACAGCAAACTGTATCTCAGAGTGGTTCGCATAATTTTATCCTGATCAGTTAAACCGGGCAAATGAGAAACGAGTTTGTCCAGTATCAAATGTTCAATTCAATATACCAAGTTTATTACAGTAAATGCAATAAACAATAGAAAAATACGGAGGTTACATTGTTGGCACTTTTTAAACCAGCCGTGACAAAAGCGGTATGGATTGATTGATTGATTGATTGATTGATTGATTGATTGATTGGTACATAGACAGATAATATAACCAATCTTTGAAGGAGTGTACCGAAAACCCTATCTCATTCATTCCAGCTCTCAGCTCCACTGATCCCTTCCTCTGTGTGATCAGAAGTGCACTGTCTTCTTCGTTTAAACGATGTGGACGTACAGACTGAAAGACAAACAGACAGAACAAACCACCAAGTGACGTCACTTTTGATTTCCCCTCCAACCCTGATGATGAGGTGGATTACAAGGGAATTATCCCCGATGCATATTATGCTGTTTTCTCTTCAACGTGCAAGCCAATTTAGGAGTCTTGAGATTCGGCCAATGATTGAAAACCAACCCTTGTCAACGATCTCGTCAAATAAGTTGCCATTGGAAAGATGAAAACTATTTCGTCATCTTTACGTACTCATTTGAAAACTACCTGTTCAACCGGGGGTAGGGGGTAGGGTCCGACTCTGTAGAGTACGTGTATGTCTTTATCTCTGAACCTAAAGGATTAAATCAATAAAGCGGTACTTTTGAAAAATTCATTAGCCCCTAAAATATCGGACTTTCGGGATTGGGCATTCAAGGGAGGACTAATCAATTCTAAACTTCCCATGAGAGAACAACATAGACCGAGTGATAATGAAGATAATGTACAGTGGGGAAAATTGAATGAGTAAACTACACGTTTCCCAATTGTTAGCCTTCACAACCCGTCCGTTCACACCCACCCACCTCCCAGATACACCCTAATTGCGAATACAGATGTTGAATGTGAGTCGAAAACAAGTGAAACAAGTGAATCTACTGATAAATGAAAAGAAAGTAGTTCTGTCTGACAATCTTGTGAGAAAATGAATTTCTACTGATATATCTATCAGACAATGATAATTAAATCACAGAAACAAAAATCAACGGGGTGGATGGTAGAACAAAACAACACCAAATCCGGATCACATTTGTTTGTTTAGGAACTGAATAAAATCTAATGAAACCCCGTCAAGATTCAGTTTTTGAGCGAGTAGATTAGAAGACAATTAGAAATTGAATTTCCATTTCTAGCTATTAATTAACCGTACATAGCTTCTCTCATTGTCTGAACTGTTCCGGTCAAATGTATGGAATTGTCCTAGTTGTCTGGCTCCTGTTCCTGAGCGGTGGACATAGAAAGCCGATTCATATCACTAGAGGCTAGTGCTCAAACGAGCAAAGATCGACAATCGTAACAGGCTCACAAAGATGGGTTGTGCTATATCGTGTAAATGGAAAGGGAAAGGAACGTTTGATCATCTGTCCACCGGAGGCTGAGCGATTAACATGCTTGCATTCTGTCTGAGCTGAGATCCCGGGTTTGTGCCACCCAGTTGGTGATCGATGGATTAATCGGCACTTTTACTGATGAGACCCTCAATCAGGTCGAAACAGCTATTTTTCAGTGTTGCCTAGCTTTACAGTTCATTTCACATTTACAAAACGAATTTTTTTTATAGGAAACCACCAAATTATTCAAACGAGTAAAGAATTCAAAAGAGAGAAAAACACTGTCTGAGTCATCTGAACAATCGAATGAGCTAATCCAAGCTTGATACTAAAAAACAATTGATTGAACCATTCGCACAGGGTGATAACCGTCGAACGTGTAGCTCAAAGGTAAGGGTTTGAAGTCCCAGCCCGAAAAATCGCGGTTCGAGTCCTTATACGGACAAAAATAACAAACTGCTGACGAGCCCCAAACACGACGAAACAGCTGTCCCAGTGCTTTTTTTTTGGTTCTCACACAAACATTTCCATCGCATGTAACTGGATTCAACTTGTGGAGAATAAACCATCGCCCAGGGAGTGAAACCCACGCGCCCAAAACTATCAAAATTGCCTGGTGCCTCTTAATAATCGAATGGGTTAATCCAAGCTTGATACTCTAATACGTCGTTCAGCTGGCTNTGTCCAACAGTCGGGTATTTCATACCCAAATGTGTAAATACCAATCCGACGCAACGTTGGTCCCAAATGTGTGTTTGGTGATTGATGTGGGTCATAGCCTTTCTTTGGCCGATGTTTCTGTGACTTCAGACAGACAGCACACAATGGAACGTTTCCGGATACATTGGGTAAACTGACATTTGGGCGCCTGCCTTTAAGTTCCTCAAAACTTACTCTATTGACTCTGTTTATGGTGCTTATTGATCCGAAATTTTATTTAATATTACACATTATGTGGATTATAGTCAAAGCATGCTGTAAAAAGAGAGAACAATTTATCGATTCTGCACCTGAAAAATTTAAGGTCTTAAGTTGGTAGAAAGACGGAAAATGGGATTGTGTACCATAACTTGGCAATTCGGGGAAATAAAAGAATATTTTTATTCACGTGACAACCATATATTTCTAGGCAAACGAATTGGTTTTTCACGTGCAAATCGTCTCTCCCTTCTCTCTTTGCACACTGATCCAATCAAGCACGCTGAACAAGGTCATTTAATTGAGAAGAGAAAAAACGGGTTAACTTTATTATCGAAATTTATTCAAAACTTACAGGAAGAACGTTATACCACACTCCTTAAACGACGGACTCATTAAGAAATCTTAAAAGCTCAAGATCTTAACATCAAATCATCCCGCTTTAGAATTCTCTCCAACCGGCAGTAATTGCCTAACACCAGTAATCAATTTTCATCTTATCTACGTTATTGATGAGCACGAATCCAGTGTAACGAGGGTACATAAATCCGAGAATAGTTATTCACACCGATTGATCCAATCTATCTACATGCACTTAAATTTACGCATCCAGTCAGAGTTTGTTTTTCTAGATGAATATCTATGGGTTTCGCATTGATTGTGGGTCATCAAATATGCCAGGGAGTAATCATCTTTTGATTTCAAACTGACTGTACAGGAAAAGTCATTCAGTACGCACCAATATCACCGCCAGCCAGAGAGGCCAAATGACCATGAGGTCATGATTTCTCGATTATTCATACGTATAGTCATATGCATTGCCAGGTGGTTGACCTTCGTACAAACAGACAGTGATAAATGTCCACTCTCTCTCTCTCTCGGTGCATCGCCTATCCTCGAGGGAAAGGAGTAGCTACTGTTCAACACACGCGATTTGGAATGCCAACCAACTCTCTCCCCCTCCCCTCACACACCCATACACAAACACACACACACACAAACTTGGAACATACGCATGCATTTGACCTGCAGCCCCCAGTTTGCATTTTCTTCAATCATAAATTTGTATTACATCATCGAGGATTACCCTCATTTGTCATATTGCATCCTCATTCATAGTCAAGTTTATCGTTTTTACAGGTCAAATTATTAGTCGTCGCAGCATAAGCAAGTTTTGTGAAAAATCCGCACAATCACAAGTACCCTGGACAGGAATCGTATCTCATCTATTCATGTATAAAAAATAGAGAACCAGCAGAAAAGGAATCACGAATCACGGAAACATTTTGAACTGTGCTCACCAAATCAAACGTATTTGATGCGATGCAATCATACGATCTGGCTTTTGTGAACAGTACTCATTTCGACGAAATTCAACTTCTCTCATACATTTGAATCGAATTGTCAGTCTTTCGGACTTTCGATTCACGGGCAACTCTCAGTTTAACCCATACACTCCGGGAAGCACTACAGACTGGAATTTCGCTCTTATTAGAGCTCATCAGTGGTGCACATCCATCAACTGTCCAGGATTTGAACTCCGGACCCATTGTATGGAAAGGCGGAGGGACGGAGGGAGGGGTTGTTTCCACTGTGTCAACCAGATCAAACCGGGACNNNNTGAACAGAGCTGAAAATTCGCGGTGACCAGTCAGTTGATTGGGCCCGACTGCTGTCGATCATCCGTGCCAAGTGGCATGATACTAACAGAAATATTTCGATATCTTCCGACAAACCACTTTACTGTTACTAGACCTGGCTCTTCCGCGTTGAAAATGTTGCTAATCGATTTTCTGTATTTGACCAACGATATCTTCGAAGCATTGTTTGTCAAACATTCATGCGTTCTACTCAGATAAAATTTCATCTATGGGACTTTTCACCCGTATCTCACTTCTCAACCGTTCCATTGTGATTGTTCAGTCTTAGATTAGTTCTTGTTCTTCTCTTTTTAAATGTGTCAATCTGTTCACTGAAACGATTCAATCGATTTTTAACTTATGTTGTCTGTCTGTAACGGTAGAATTACCTCACCGTTTTTGAAATCACTGAGAAGGCATAAAGAAATGGCCTACAAATCTCGTCATGCCTCAACTGTAAAGCACTATTCTGATTTAATCAGGTTCGAGATAACATAGTGCAATCTTCGCCGTCCAAATTGTGAGAACAAAGAACACCAGGCTTATATGACAAGGTATTTACTTTTTAT
Source organism: Echinostoma caproni (assembly GCA_900618425.1). Taxonomy (NCBI): domain Eukaryota; kingdom Metazoa; phylum Platyhelminthes; class Trematoda; order Plagiorchiida; family Echinostomatidae; genus Echinostoma; species Echinostoma caproni. Next base: position 6,757 of record UZAN01057868.1, read on the forward strand.
GTAGGTAGAACAGAAAACATTCTAATACCTCTGTGGATGTCAACACCTTTAACGCGGCTTTCATTCACCCGTTAAATGAGAGCCAAATTTCCTTATTCCTATGCAATGAATCCAGTTCAGTGCCTTTTTTCAATGAATTACTCTGTAAGCTTCTTCAATCCCGCAAAGCATCCTCAGTTGCAGGCCCTGATGATCTTTTTTCCGCATTTCTGAAATTTGGAGCAGCTTCCCTAACCGATATGATGAAATCCGTTGCTAATGAGTCCCCATCTTCCCGGATAATTCCTGATTCTTGGCGTCCAGTGACCATTATTCCGATCCCCAAATTCACGTCCTCAACCGTTTCTGTGAAACGGTTTCGTCCTATCGCGCTATCCTAAGCGGCTCTAAAGTCACCTGAAAAAACCATTCTGGGTCGATTGCAGTCAGATACCACAATTCCTCACAACCCCGTGCAGTTTACATATAAACCAAACAGATCTACATTGGATCCCGTGTCCATTCTAATATATTTTATCACCAAGTCATTGAACCATTCGGTTAAATCTGTCCGTTGTGTTTTTCTTGACTATTCGTCTGCATTTGATTCTGTTTCCTGATCATCCCTTCTTTTCAAACTTGAATCTTTTGGCACTCCAAAGCAACTGTTCTCATGGCTTACTGACTATTTCACACCGAGGGTCCAGTGTTCCTCAAGGTGCTGTCCTATCTCTGCCTTTATTAGTGAACTTTCGATCCCATCCACTGAGCACATCTAAAAGTATGCTGATCACGTTGTTTTGTGTCAGACAGTTTCATCTCCTCCGGAATTTCATTCTTTTACCTATCGCACACTGAACAGTTTTCTGATCAATCCGGTCTCAGTCTTAACGTATCTAAGTGCGTAGAGTGCGTTTTCAGTCTTTCCCGCACCTCATTTCAAACGGACTCTGCTACCCTTAATGATAAACCTGTATCTAGAATGACCTCAATCAAGTGCCTGGGTGTCACCATCGACAGCAATCTTCATTGGTCTACACATATGTACAACTGTATGGGAAAACTAAGACGCCTCTGTTTTCAGTTACGTAAACTCAGGCAATTCCGAACCCCACAGTCAGTCCGGTCATCTTTCGTTCATCAATGCGTTCTACCCATTCTACTTTATTGCTTCCCTGTAGTGTATCCCGGTCTTTTAAAACAAAACTTAAAAACTTTTCGCCGTGGTTTGATAATCATCAGTCGTGCATCATTCATTCCGATCGATTCAATAATCACAGATCTCATTGATGGTCACATCAACTCTTGTTTTAAATTTGCTCAATCGATTCTAGATGACCTTCTTCGTCGACTGCACCTTGATCTATCATCTTGTCGTTCCCATCCGTCCACACGCTCCTCATTTCGACAGCTGCCCTCTGGGATTAACATTTATAAAAATTCCCCTGTACACTACCTGGCCCGACTCCTTACCAAAAAGCAACGGGTCTCAAATGAACCAGGTTAAAAGTTTTGTACATGAAATAAATATCACCGACATTCTTTACACCTCTGGTTATTATTATTATTATTATTTCACACTGTGTGACGGAGAGTGTACATTTTTAACTGAAATATGAGCACATATGCTTGCACAAGTTATACAAATACAAAGCCAAATAGCTCGTGTTTGGTGAGAACAGGTTCGTCGTCCTGTGTTGGATTTGGGTAGTCCCTATCTTACAAAGGTAATCGCTCTACATCGTTTCCGTTGGCTTGGTCGCTTTTTGCGTATGCCTACCCATCGGCTAACTTTCCGTGCCCTCTTTACAAATACCAAGCAAGGCTGGAAGAAGCACCGCGGCGGTCAGATCATGACATGACGCACATGTATGAAGAAACTGGCTTCAGCCTTGGCTTTATGTAGGGCAGCTCGCCTTCCAGGTTGGGACCCAAGGGATGAGGATTGTCGTTGGTTAATGACCCTGGGAGATATGATCCAGAATAGAAATCAGTGGCACGAATGCTGTACGGTTTGCCTGTTGAAATCGCGTGCCCCACAATAATGGAGCAAAACACAAACATCTATCAAAAGTGTATAGTAAAACAACTAGAAATAAATTAGTGTTCTCGCAACTTAGCTTGACCGCCTGACCCCTTTTTACTCTGCTATATCTCCCAACCCCATGTTCTGTTATTTTTGTTGTTGCGTTGGCATTAAGCTTGCTCGTAAATTGATGACAGTGACATATGCCAGTTTCTGTGTATCGTTTTATCCGCCTGGGAACCGTGCTTCCTAAATTGTCTGATGCTTCGACATGAGACATGGAGAACTCCATAGCTTCTCACTTCCTTGAACGTTGGTATTTGTGAGGACAGATCTAAGAGAAAAGATAGATTTGTAGGTGATTTTTTTTCTACAGCAGTTAGGTTTTCAATGAGGAACGCAGTCCAAATAAAAACGATTTGCCGGGTTCGCAAGTTCGCTTTCATTCGTCTTGAGCATTCATCATCAGATTGTCCGGATTGTGAACGTTTATCGATTTTTTTCCAGATCACATCATTCTGTTTCACACTTCCGCTGCATTTGTGCGTGTACGAGTGACTCATCCGTGGACAAAAGGTGAATCTGTTTAATACAGGTCGACGGTCATCACTTTTTTCGAATGGCTCAATCAATTTAGAGGATGAATGTTTGAATTAGCCCATTCGATTTCTCACAACCATTCCAACCGCATTCAAATGCAGTCAATTGGTGGGGACTTAGCGATCTCCCAAAGAATAATGCCCACACACCGAAAAACATCATAAGTGCCTGGTACCAGGAATGGGCTAATTCAAACATTTCACAGGCGTACTTTGTTCGAATACTGTCCAATCTAAGCTAGTATTTCCCTCATCTCAGTCGGGAGTTTGGGTTATTTATCTCGATAATCATGTACGGTATCATATTTTAATTAAATAGACATCTTGATCACGGTATCAGGGTAATGAAGAAGACCAGTTAGATGCATGAATTCAACTCACGCTCATATTCTATGGTAGTAAGCCAATTCCTAACCGCAGAGGAGAATGATCCATGTTTCACATGAATAGCAGCTTATCTCCACCTCTTTCAGTGGGAACCTCCTTCCCAACAGTGTTCCAACTGGATTGACCGATGCATAAACCAATCGCCCGGTTGTTCAGTGACTATCAGTCTTACTCACTGCCTTCCCGTGTTGCAGAGGTGGTATTCTACCACCAAAATGCGAGGACGAAAAGCCAACATCTGGGGACATAATCGGATTGGTGAATCACTGGTAGTTCACTTAGTTGAATTGGATAGAAACCCTGATTCCAAACCAAACAAGAGGAGCCATCCGAACCACATGTACTAATACCTTCCCGGTTGTGGTAGTGGTCACCGACTTGATTGGGCATCGAGGTGTATTGGGCACCTTGGACGTTTGACCCCGCCCCAAGGGGTGTATGATTGAAAGAACTGGACACTGGCCAACAATGGATTTAGGTTTTCACACACTGCCCTGCCGCCTTACGGATCAGGCTTTGGCTGGCTGAATGCACTTGTTGTCAACTCCCCAAGAACATTCTTCCATCTCGGCCTGAGAAACCTAGTAGTATCGTATCCTAAAGCAAATCATCGATCTTTTGGCTTTTAATAACGATTATTGCGAATGTTATAGTGTCCATAACACAGCAATGTCGGTAAAGAATTATATTCGCCGACGTTTCGGTTACCGTGGATAACCTTTCTCAAGGTAGGCTTTCCAATCAAATGACTCAGAGGCATTTACAATAAAACAACACATGGCGTATCGATTTTCCGATACACTCCTAACATCATTTGGTCCCGATGTGTTAAAAATATACTATTACTGTCCTGTTAGTAGTATGTACTACACAGCTGAACTAACCGTAATTGAATTCATAGCAAGGCCTGTGATAAAAAGACAGCAACCAGAGATTCATGAAGACATTGATCTCAATCAATTTGGTTGATGATTATGATTTACAGATGTGAGAAAATCTCAGTCTCGAAATACAATGTGAAGCTGTGGACACGGATGTTGGTGTTAGCCTTTTTGTAGCCAGGTTAGGCAACATCAATGCGTTTTCGCGGATGATATTGATGTAAATGCCTAGTCTTCCAGCTCAGAGAACAAACAGCAGCACCAAAATTTCACGGTCTGTTTAAATCTCACATCATTTCCGTGTTGAGAGATCAATTTATGTGTGAACTATCGCAGACAGCCGGCATTCATTCCTCCACATTGAAACTCTAGGCACAACAATTGAGTTTTTAATCTTTATCAGTTAGAAAAAATTCATGATAATTTGGTACGAGTGTGACTCAAGCCTCCGAACTAATGATCTATTTAAGCGTAACTATCAAGTATATTCTACTTCTTTTAGCATCGAGCTTTAGCCAAAACCCTTAGTCTTTTAGCATCGATGCACAAACTTTAGTCATATCACTGTATGCGATTTAGATCAAAACGTATCGCGATATACACGGAGATCATCGAATATGGAAACATTTTATTTTCTACGGATGTTGATGTTGCAAATTTTGGTTAGGAAATGAGGTGTGGTAGTCGCATGCCGCATCACATGTTGATTGGAGATGGTTTAAACGACGTGTCCGTAACGTCAAACCATTTGACTCATCTAAGTTACCGTATAACATGCGATACTCCTGTGCATAAAAATTTCAAATGTTCCTGATTTGAGGCAGCACGTTAGATTTTTCATTTGACTTCGCATTTATTGATCGGGTGAATTATCGGGGTGGATCAGCCAAATAGTAGAAGACAAACTGGGCTGATCGATCACTTTTTGAGGCGATCACGCCATCACTGATGCTCAGGCTTTCCCAGTTGAGAATTGTTCTATGGGCTTTGATAGGTTTCGACATCGGACGGGACCACTTGAACTCAATCTTGATGATCATCGTTCACTTATCCTGTGTGAGGTGAGTATTATTCACTAGACTGGACATCTGAGGCATGATTCAAATTCACAGACCGTGCGTGGCAAGCTGCAGAGTACACTTTGTCCACAGCACTCGGAGTGGAGTTAACACATGTTTCTACAACCCCATCCTAGAGCGCATAATAAATGTGTTTATAGGAAAGTGATCATCAACATCTCCTGTGGTTTTTCCTGTACAGTAATTATGTTTATAGTATCATCATAGTATCATCACATCAAATTTGATCAGTTTGGACGAGTGCAAAAAACCGGGATGTGAGATTCAGAGCATTTGTTGGACTACACAATCTGATGAACCATGTATTTGATCGATTTAATTATTTTTAACATCATTTGATAAACCGGGAGGCAGATACAATCCTTTCGTTTTTAATCATAATAAATAAATGAACAAAGATTAAGAGCGGCAGTACTTTCTGTAGAATTTAATCAATGATCAAGGGCACTTGGTTGCTTAGCAATCGTAGATTTCAGAGATAAATCACGTAAAAGGCATGACATCAAAGAGGCTTAGAATGATATTGATTTTTTTTTCTGTTGTAGCAAAGGGAGCGGGTGGGGGGGGTGTCGTCCAAGAAGATAACTGATGCTGAATGAGAATCACGGCTTCGTGCTTAACTCAAACACAACCCGGGAGTCAGTGCAGGAGACCAGATAGATACAAACGAACACGGAGAATGAAGAATGCCATGCAAAATACCTTACGCATGTGGGTACAGGAAAACAAGCATTTTGTCCTTTTAGAGGAAAAAAATGAAAACAGACGA
>UZAN01057869.1:0-10752 GCA_900618425.1 Echinostoma caproni
TCGAAAATTTTTCTGGGGATGCTGGTTAGGGAGATGGGACGGTAGCTAACAGGGAAGTGCTTACCGCCCGTTCAGTTCAGTTTGCATAGAACGGAGGTGGTTTCTGAAAGGCAGAATGTTTAGGTGCAGTATCACATCCAACAGATATTTATAAGTGAAATACATGGATATAGGAATGAACTCACCTTGTTCCTTCATCCAAGTGGCCAGATCCGGAAATACCACGTTCCAGCACACATCCAATGCTTTTTTTAAAGGCCATCACTGTTTAGCAGCTTCTGCGGTATTCTGATCCAGAAAGGCACCACACGGTTCGTGAAGAACCTGACCCTCAACTCCACCCTGGCGTGCTCTCGTTGCAGGTTTAGGCTATGATCTCTCCAGCCACAATCCATGGCTCTGGGGCCCCAGAGCCAAGAACTGCATCCCACCCTGTTTGTTCACCTAGTAGAAAACCCCAATGCCGGACCACACCGGGGATTTTGAATTTGGCCGTGCCTTCTTATCGTGGAATATTATTTCGTAAAGTTACAGTGGAGGAACGCGTTAACATCACTTTTGAATCAGTTCGATATATTCTCAAGGTCAAATGGTGCCCCACAACGCCATATTTTTGAAATCCTTGCAGTTTATAGCGCAGAAATAGCAGTTTCGGAATTTTGTCCATTCTGTGAGAAATCGATTAAAACGAATGCAACAATCTGTTCAAGGTCACCATAAAAAACACCGTGCTGGTTGAAGTGTGGCGTCGTTCTGTTGATAATTTGACCGTTCCATCTATTATCTCAAGTAACGTTCGTTCGCTCATGGGAAAACTCGATGATGTCAAGAGCATGGTACACCAGAAGGAATGCAAAAATTTTGGGGCACTTCTACTCCAGGAAAGTTGGTTACATCCTGATATTGAGGACAACGTCGTGCATCTTGATAAATTTGACATATACCGAGTCGACCGTAATGTGAACTTCCCTAACAGAGGTAGTGGAGTGGCCACTTTCATCAACAGGAAATGGTGCAAAAACGCTCGCAAATGTTTTCAATTCAATACTCCCAAGATAAATTGTATTTTTTTATTGTAAGCCCCGATTTATTAGCCACTTTCATCATATTACATTAGCGAAAATTTACATCGCTCCCGACATGCCTGCCTCTGATTTTCGTCTCTTTGTCGCCTCATTCTCTTCACAACTTGTAACCGGTTTAGACCAGTCTTTATGAATTGCTGCTGGTGATTTTAATCGTTTTATTATTTCTTTCCTTACAACTATAGGCTCGACGAATCTTGTAAATTTTCCTAACCGGTTTGGTGTCCAGCTCGACGGGACTTTTGTAGATAGCCCCAAAATCTTTTTCATTGAGAAACGGGCTCCAATAGATAGCTTCAAAAATTGTCCTTTTTTTTTGCACCCTAAGATTTACGGTAAATATTTTCATCACCATATGAACCGTTCCACATCCAGAACCACCCGAAGAAGATGTCGTACTTCTAAAATCTTATCCAAACTTAGAGATATGGTTTCATCTACCGACTTCAATTTCTTTTCCAATGCAGACAACTCTTCCAGTTGTGAGCATCTCCCATTTATCTTAATTTCTGCTATGATCTGTGATGCCCAGTTGAGACATTATATATTCGAACCGACAGATTCTCTTCGCCTCTTGTAAAACGGTTTCGTCGTGATAAAGAAAAGGCCTACAGAACTGGAAGGCGCACTGCTGTCAAACATCTATCATTAATGATCAAAATAGAAATACAGCGCCTAAATCGGATATATATCGAAACTCTAATGGGAAACCAGAGCTGCTGCGATATGTGGTCTGCCTTGAAGCAGCTCTGTGGATCACGCCACAGATGTTGAGGAGTTAAACGGTCAATTCGCAAATGCTACTGTACGGAACTCAACACCATGTTTAATTAAGTCTACCGAGGAGAACCATTCTGTCACCTCTGTGGAAGTCCCGAATGTACTTAAGTCCCTCAAATCTAACAAGGCACATGGCCCTGATTAGTTGTTCCCATTCCTACTGAAAGAATGTGCTGAACAACTTGTTTCACCTGTTTCTGAGTTGTTCAATTTGTATACGTCATCGGGTAGCATCCCTGATTGTTGGAGAGCTTATCGGATAACCCCAATTACCCAAAAAAGATCTTCCAAATATCGACCGATTTCCTGCACATCAGCATTATTGAAAGTTTTTGAAAGAGTCCTTCTTAACCCACTGACCATTTTGTCTGTCACCCATGACCCTATTCAGTTTGCGTACAAACATTCGCTTTCCACTCTTGATGCTGTTGCTCACGTTGTTCATTTTGTTTCATCCTTATTGGATAAAAGGACTGGCATTGTCCGTTTAACTTTTCTTGATTATGCAAATGCTTTCGGATCACTTGACCGCGGCATGCTCATTCAATGTCTTTCGGACTGTGGTCTGGCACCTAATTTACTGAATGTCGTAATTATTTCACTCATCGGACGCAATACACCTTTTGTAACGGTAAATCGTCCTCCCTGATAGAAGTTAACTCTGGAGTTTTTCAGGGTGTAATTTTGTCTTCATTTCTTTTTTATGTATATTATGTATTATATGTATATTAAGGACCTTCCCCTCCCTCCTAACTTTGTCGTCTGCAAGTATGCTAAAGACGTGCTGGTCGGCTGTCCCTCGACTGTTCCCGATTGGTTCTCTCAAATTCAAGTTTGTCTAGGCAAATTTTTTAGTTGGTCAACTCCCTGATCTTTAAAGATAAATGTAGATAAATGTGTGGATGTTTCTTTTTGCCTTTAACAGGCATGCTTTATCAAACCCTTTTGAATAATCAGCTTGAAATTTCTGTTAGTGGTAATACCATCCCCAAGGCTAACTCTGTGAAATATCTTGAAGTTACCTTGTCACACAATCTTCCTTGGTCCAAACATGTTGAAAACATTCGTATTCGGGTTCGTAAGCTATCATTCTACGTCTTTAGGCTTGAAAAGCTCAGCGTTCCCTCAAACTTCATTCTTAAATTTGTGACTGCTTGATTTCTTCCATATTGGTTGTACTGTTTCCCTGTATATTTTCCTGGTCTGAAGGAGAAAGACTTTTTTCTCTTTTCCAGATCTCTTAAACTTCTTTCTCGTTGCAGCGGCATTTCAAAGACCGTTTTGGTTGAATTTATTGTGAGCAAGCATTTTGACTCATGCGATTGATTCATCATCGTTATCCTGTCAAATGAAGAACACTGTCTGCACTCCCATCTCAATGAATCGGTCTCTCATCCGAGTACTCATTTCCAATTTCGGATTCGTTATGCTCGCACCATCACACATAAAAACACCATGATACCTTATTTTGCTCGAATCTTGATCAACCGAGGAAATATTATTGCTGACTTGAACAATCATCTCTCACATTGGGATTTTACGTAAATCCGTCTGTTTGTCATTGAGTAATAGTATATTTCATCTTTTTCCAATAGTTAACGTTTTCCCTACGGTAACATGTCGAAAATGTTGAAAATTCATCCTATCGGATGCATAAAGCTACACCTGACTTGACCTGACTTGACAGTAATGACAGCGCCTGTTTCCGGCATCATTTCCAGTCGTCTTTTATTATTTCAAGATCAAAGCACGGGTATCCGATTTTTGATTAATATCGGTGCTGAACGGAGCGTGAATCCCCGTACGGCACACTACCGCCACCATCAACCACCTGCTGTCACCCTACAAGCAGCCAGTGGTTGTCGCATTCACACCTACGGCCGTCGCTTCATCACCACCGACCTCGGTTTAAGACGACAATTCAGGTGGACTTTCACCGTCGTTGATGTCCACACTGCAATCATTGGTGTGGATCTTTTGTCTGCTTTGGTCTTGATGTTGATATCAAGCAGCAAAACTACTCGATACCTCCACCTCATTATCTGTCAGTGCTGGTGCATCGCGCATTTGTTTCATAGGACTCCGTTTACCTGAACCCGAGTCATCTGTCTTCTCCAATATTCTTCGTGAATTTCCAGAGTTGACATCGCCTTCCTACGAACCTGTGATTATTACACACGAGGTGACCCACAGCCTCATCACCAAAGGTCAACCCGTCACCGCCAAACCNCGCCAAACCTTGCCGACTCACACCGGAGAAATTAGCCATGGCTCGCGCAGAGTTCGACCACATGCTCCAGTTTGGTATCATTCGTCCATCCAACTTCCTTTGGTCGTCCCCAGTGCATGTGCTACCCAAGAAAACCTATGGAGATTGGCGTCCCTATGGTGACTATAGAGCACTCAACAACTCCACCACATCCGAGAAATACCCCATTCCACATATGCATGACTTTGCACTCGATCTGCATTTAAAACAATTTTTTTCTACAATCGACCTTGTGCGTGCATACTATCACATCCCAGTGGCTGCATCAGACATTCCCAAAACAGCAGTCACAACCCCATTTGGTATGTTCGAATTTCTACGAATGCCTTTTGGTTTACGTAACGCAGCACAAACTTTTCAACGTTTTATGGACCAAGTACCTCGAGGTCTTGAGTTTGTTTTCGTTTATTTAGATGACCTTTTAATAGCTAGCACTTCACCCGAAGAGCATAGCTCCAACTTACACATTTCATTTTCACGTTTTATGCAATATGGTGATACACTGAAACCATCCAAATGTATTTTCGGTATCTCATCCTTAGAATTTCTAGGCCATGAGATTAATTTCCGAGGCATTCTTCCACTGTCTTCCAAGGTTCAAGACATTCAGGACCTTCCCCGTCCCACTTCCGTTAAACAACTTAAATCCTTTTTGGGTTTGATTAATTACTATCGTCGTTTTATCCCCAATTGTTCCACCATACTTCATCCTCTCACTCTTCTCTCATTTGCTCCGCGGTAATGCAAAAGACGTTGTCTACAGTCCTGAGGCACCTAGAGCGTTTGACACCGCCAAATCAGCCCTCCAGAACACCATCATGTTGTTCCACCCCAATTCATCTTCATCAAGTCAACTGGTGCTGCATACCGACTCGTCGATTCATGCCGTTGGAGCGGCACTTCATCAATTAGTCGAAAATGTCCAGCAGCCCCTGGCTTTCTATTCACAGAAGCCTTCACCATTCCAAACTAATTGCAGCACCGTTGGTCGCGAATTATTGACAGTATACCTCGCCATTCGACATTTTCTCCACCTCCTCGAAGGACGCCAAGTCATCATCATGACAGACCACGAACCAGTAGTGTTTTGTTTTCCGTGCACGTTGCAATCGCTACTCTTAGCGCGATATCCATCACTTGGATTTTATCTGTCAATTTTCCACGGATATCCGACACATCAACGAATTGGACAACATCGTCGCAGATGCTCTCTCTCGGCTCAACATCAACAGTATGGCTACACCATTCGATATAAACACTCATTTCGGAGACCTGCTCAAATCCACCTCACTACGTTGCACAAAAGTCCCTCTTCCACATTCACCATCCATCAGTTTCTGTGATATATCCTCTGAACACCACCAACCCATTTTACCGTATGGTATGCGTCAACCCATTTTTACGCATTTTCATTCATTTTCACACCCCAGTGTTCGTTCTACTTTACGTCTCATTGCCAATCGTTACGTCTGGCCCAATATGAACAAAAACGTCCGACATTAAGCAAAATCTTGTTTACAGTGTCAGCGAAATAAGATTCGCCGTCATACTGTTTCTTCCCCATGTCAATTTTCCGTCCAGGACACTCGTTTTTCTCATGTCCACATTGACCTTGTTGGCCCACTTCCCATTTCAAATGGTAAGACATATCTAATAACATGTGTCGACCGTTTCGTACGTTGGCCGGTGGCCGTTCTTCTGGCAGACATTTTCTCTGAGTCCGTCGCACAACATTTCCTGTCACACTGGATTTCTCATTACGGTGCTCCCCACACTGTAAACACTGACAGAGGCGCGGAATTCCAATATGCGCTCTTTCGTGGTTTCATGCGGCTGCGTGGTTGCGAACACATTCGCACCACTGCTTACCACCCAGTAGTAAACGGCTTAGCTGAGCGTTTTCACCGACAACTCAAAGCCTCAATTCGCGCTCACGAAGATCCTCGCTGGACCGACCATCTTCCACTCACCCTCCTGAGCATTTGCTCTGTCATCGAAGAAGACCTCGGATGCACGGCGACAGATTTAGTTTACGGAACTACCCTCCGTCTACCAGGTGATTTCCTTCAAACCCTGCCGTCAACCTCTGTTCCTCCATCGACGTTCGCCGAAAGATTGCGAGACCATATGGTGCACACAAAACCAACTCCAACACGCCAACACAAGTGGACTGTTAAAGTGCCTGATGATTTACATACATGTAGCCACGTTTGTATTCGTTGCGACGCTACACGTCGATCATTCCAAGCACCATACGCCAAAAAATACAAAGTAATTTCTCGTTCCGGTGATTTTTTTGTTTAAGACGGCAAGGGGTCGCATGACTCGGTAACCTTCGATCATTTAAAACCCGCATATCCGGTTTCTTCATTCGATTTACCCATCACAAAATCTCCACATGTTATTCCTTCACCAGTAATCCCCGATACATCACCCACACCAAGTCACCGAACCGGCACAACACACACTTCTTCAACCATAACACCACCAGCACGCGCATTCACACCTCCAACGGTTCCACGTACAACGTGTCTGGTATAAATGTGCACTTTTCTGCTGGTTTTCTTTACCAATTCGCTTTTATATTTTTTATCGAGTATTCAGTTTGCACTTTCACTCTAGAAGGGGGGAGTACTGTACTGTCTTACTTTTCTATCCACTTTTATCCGACATGATTTTACAGCTGGTTTTAATATGCACAACACCTAACACCACAAAACAAATTCTGTTCGTAACTCCGCACGTGTTCTCCGAGTGTTGCTGAAGCATTACGCAATCATTATCAGTTATCATCGAGCGGTCCGTTAACTGTCGCAGCCATCCATTTCAGCTCCACTGTACCTCACCAAACGGAGCCACACATCTGGAAAACAGGGTCAATCAACCAGCCGGACAATCCTTTTGAGTCCGTTCCTTGTACCGTTTATTTCATTACTATTCGTATTTGTAGTGCCTTTTCCACTACAACACTTTGCAAGATTCAGGGGTAAATCCCATCGAGCCGATCAGCTACGGACCGCATCTAAGTCCTGGGCTAAGTTGTCACCCGCTATTTTCACATCGTCCGCGAAGATGAAGCAGGGGTTAGGCAATTCTAGCGTGAGATCGTTGATGAATAGAAGGAAAAGAAGGGGCCCAAGAACAAAGCCTTGGTGCACCCGGCCTGTAACGATCGCTGATCTCGATGTGTAGCCGCCAACCCCTACAGCAAAGTTACGTTTGCTGAGAAATTGCTTCAACCACTGACACGCTGACACGATTATTCCAAAAGTTGATAGGTTCTGGTCAAGCAACGTAAGACTCACCGAGTTAAAAGCCTTGCTGAAGTCTAAATTACATACCTCTACTGCTCTACTCTTATCTAAACGAAGTGTAATTTCTTCCAGAAACATAACTAGATCGGTTAAGCAGCACTTATTTTCGGTAAACCCATGCTGTGCAGGAGAGAGTCTGAGAGTCACTGGGTGCTCACAGATGTCTTCTGACTATTCGTTCCAGGCATTTGTACAGCACTGAGGTTAAGCTGATCGGCTTGTAGTTTTCCGCCTTTTGTCTGGAACCCGATTTTGTATATTGCTACGACTGTTGCCCCCACCAGTCCTCGGGACTACCTCGGAGTTCAGTGATGCCTTAAACAGTTCAGTGACAGATCCTAGTATCACCTCAGCCAATAGCTGGTCAATGGCTGAGTGGATCTCATCAGGACCCGCCACCTTATGCTTGCACAGGCTTCTGAGCTCAGTCCGTACCTCGTTCTCCCTCACGATTAGCATCGACAGCTCATTTTCGTTGGTATCGACCAAAGGATTCCAGACTCAATTGCCCTGGGACGGACGATGGACACTTTTGAAATAGTCCATCAGCCTCTCAGCCCTGTCTTTATCCGTGCTAGCTATGCTACCGTTGACCATCTCCGAGGTTCCAAAACTTTCACGTGGGGTTCTCTTGGGTTGCATATACGCCAGAGAAGTTTTCAGGTTTTTTGATGTTTCTAGCTAGTTTCTTTTCATACTCGAACTCAGCTTCCCACTGCATTGCCTGCTGTATTGACCGATTTGTGAAAATCCTTCCTGTAAAGCCCAGCCATTCCAACTTAATTCCGCAGNATTCCGCAGTTCGGAACTTTTATGCTTCATTCATCTAATAGCATCCGACTGATACATACATAGACACTTGACGTTCCACCTCCCTTGTATATTTACATATCTACCCCGCTATCTGACTTTATTTGTCCTACTGCTCCATTCGTACCTTATTTGTTTTAAACGCGACATGACAGCTCACATTGGACTCGTTCGAGTGCAGCTTGACGGTGAGCGTGCTATTCTTATCCAGACTCATTTACTTCCGTTCAGACTTGTTGAATTACGCTCACAGTGACGCTTGGTTCTTGTTTTCAAGTTGTTTCGAGGTCACTTTGAGGTTTGTACATATTTTATTTGCTTATTTGATCGTTTATTAATATAGTACCGTAGAAACTTGCTAGATCGTTCGTTTTATTGACGTTTTGGGATCCGAATTCGGCTACGCGTTGCTCGTTGATCTATTCGGAAGGCACATCTGTGTCTTATTTCTGGTTAACTTGTAGTTGACCCAGGCACTATGCGTTTTGCGAAGTTTGTAGAAAGTCCAACTTCTTCTACGAGACGTGAGCGCTCCTTCTATTCTAGGCAACAACGAAGGGAGTCTGCTTGTCTTGAAGTCTTGAAGTGACTGTCGAGTTCGAGGCTGGCGTCCAATGGTCCCGGATACTTGATGGATTTTTGTTGTCTATTCGTGGAGGATGCAACTGGGAAATCTGAAAAATCTGGAGGGGCAATATATCGTGTTGCCCGAGGACTAGGGATGCCAGTTATTCTGGCAACATTAATAATAAAGATAGCAATATGCTTTAGAAAATGGGCAAAGGCATACATACATATAAAGGGCTATGGTATTTTTGTGTTCTGTTTTTTTATTTTGCTTTTAGAGCAGGAATTAAGAGGAGGCAATTATACCTAGGTATTTATCAAATCGAGACTGAAATGGCGTGTTGAGGAAACTTTCTCTTGTCTCAATGCGTTTCAGTGTGAAATTACTCTTAAAATGAAGAAAGATTTGCGACGGGTGGTGCGGAGTTGAGGTTTTCATAACATTTTGCTATTATACCGTGTTCCACCCGTCGGCGCCCATGTTGGTGCAACCAGTTCAGGAGTTTGTCGCCAGCGGTGCTTCTCGGTGCGCTTTCGTTGTCCCAGTCTATTTCTGGAATATTCATGTCGCCCTTTATGAGGAATTGCGATGCTTCCCTCGGTGTGTTATCCAAGAGTGCAACTAATGCAGAATCCTCTGCGCCCTGTAAACAGGCAGCACTCCCACTGTTTTACACCCTAGACATGTTCCGTGTGGCTCAGGTAAATAAAGCCTCCCACTGGCAGTATTAAGCGCTTGCGAGTAATAGTACTCCGCCACCGATCCCACTGTCTATTCTGTCCTGCCTATACCGGATATGGATGTCTTGGACGGTAACCACCTGGTCCTCCCTCAACCACGTCTCGATGATACCAATAATGGCGTTTGTATGGGTTTTCCCCATTAGTTCAACCCATTTACCTCCTGAGCTACAGGCATTTGTATACCACATATTAGTGACATCCACCTGCACTATAGGTTCCTTTAAACGCCCACCTCTTGGACGCTCGGGCGAAGTATCTAAGGGTGTATATCGTGTTTTGCTTTGCCATTTTCCAATCTTGTGGATTCATAGACCTGCCATGAGATACCGCTTTTGGTCATAGAGATATNAGAGATATTCCTAAAGGAGAATTCCATTGCTGAACTATCCCTTTTGATTGGCTTCCTGGTCTCATCAGGTAGGGTCGGATTCTTGTAGCTCACATTTTTCGAAAGCGGCGTGCGAGCCACAACGGTTGCCCAGCTTACTCGATGCCCGTGATCACTATTACTGCAGCTTTGATCACTTGGGGTCGGCGAGGCACAATGTACGGTGAGCGCGCGGCATCCAAATACTGTTTTAATCAAAAACTTAAGGTCATTTGATGAATCCCCATTATCCGGGCCACGAACAAAATCCTAAATGGAGAAATCCGTGCCTCAAAAATTATTTCGCTTACTAAAGACCTCAAACGTAACACCAGATTCCATGCGGTAGCCGACAACCAATACAAAATAATAGGAAATTTAGTTATCGTCGAAAAATAAAATAATTATTGATTAAAATGTGTGAACTAATTCTTAGTAAGGAAATCTACCCAAACTCCAACGGTAAGAACTGCACCTTCCATTTAACTGTCAAAAGCTATACTAAATACTATTCTGGAACTTTCATCCTAAGATCATTGAGGGATACGAAATAGAACTAACTTTTTGTCAGCTAACCACGCGCGGTTGAAAACCTGTCGTGGATCGATAAGTTCGCATTTTTACGTTTTATAAGTGTTTCTCTGTATATCATTGTTTAAATCCTTAATCGTGACCACCTTAAACTAACTTTATTCCATCTTATTCCATTGAGATTTATATTTTGCTAGTACCACTACTCTATAACTACGTATTCTGAGCTCTCTGAGTCCTCCGACGAGGACACTTTACCCATGCGGGAAATCCCCATACTACATG
>UZAN01057885.1:0-12464 GCA_900618425.1 Echinostoma caproni
AGTCCGTGGTGATGAGGCTCATACGGGAAATCATCCTCTGCCTCTAATTGAAGAACATTGAACATGACTGGAGAACTGTGTTTACCATTTCTGGTGTCCCAAGGGTTACCTTCAGTATTTGCGGGCCATCTCCGCGATAGCTGGGAGAACGCGAAAGGCGTTTAATGGCCGTGGTAGAGACATTGCAGAAGTCTAAAAATTCTTGAATGAAGCGCCATTCGTAAAAATCAACAATGATCACATGATTATTGCATCAACGAGAGAAAGATAAATGATGCCTTATCAAGAATCAGAGTTGTATACGAAACGCGAGGAAAGGTGAAACTGACTGAATGCGACAAGTGTTGCGACTGAAAGCTTATCGATTTTTTCTGGGCTATGCAAATATTCACCTTCGAATGGTGTTTTGGGCAAAACCTAGAAGCGTTTTCTACAAACGTGGTCCGGCAATGAGGCAAACAGCATCATCAATTATCTCCATGAACGACAGTGGGGAAAAACGACATCTTCGCGTATAGCCACATACGACAAACATTCACAGTATTTTCGTTTTCACCGCACGTGAGAGGTGTTCATATCGGAAAAATTCTCTTCAAACAACTCCAAAAGAATCGTCACACAGTGTAAAGACAGGCTTGCAAAAACGATGTCCCCAGTGCACACGGAAAATCGGTTGCAAATCACACGGGAAGAAAACGATCTGTCAAATAAACGCACTAAAGAAGCGAGGCGTGTAAGTCACGTGGTTAAAGCAACATGCAAACAAATCCTTGTGATGAATAGGTGGTGACTGGAGAGTGCAAAAGAAAAATCTTGGTTCACGATGAATGTCTATGAGATCCGAGGTGAATGCAACTATTGTATACCGTTTGATTCTCAGAATACAAATGTCTATTCTATCGAAAAGTTGGCTATGCTAGACAGCGAAGAGAATAAACTGGTTTGTCTCTACGTCATCTACATGCATCAACAAAAACTATCAACATGGGGCGTAAAAATGGAAAGCTACATAAGGTCAAAATTAGTACAGAAGAGCACGTGAGCTTCATACTAGCAAAACTGATCAGCATAAAGTTGAGCGGTTCGAACTTTGAACTTTTATAACTGATATGCATTCAGGACGACTTAAGTTGGTAATACCCGATACCAGGTGTACATGGATCGCGGAACTCTGAAATGCGGATCATGAAACGAATTACTTGAAATGCACTCTTCTCAGTTTGCGTTAGTGACGTGCAGCCAAGATTTTGTCCGTCACGAGGTCCAATTTAGTCTTTTTGACAAAATAATATTGAACACAGATTACCGGCTCTATTTGAGGTAAAAGTAAATTCACTTCTTTCGCTTCCGTTGATTCAATCGTTAGTCACGCACTTTTGGTTTTGATTGCTGTCTTGTGGTTGCCCATTGGAAGCTTAGCAACACAATCTCAGGAATATTACAGTAGTACGTGAAATGATTTTAGTGCAACCCATTTTTCTGCAATTTTCCGCGAACACGTAAACGCAGGATCATGCAATCTGGTGTGCGTATATACTGACCACATGTTGGAACATCAACTTATCAAAGTCGATTTTATCCTTAAAAAATGCGAAGTACTTTCGATGAACCTCAAATCGAATGACGAATTAACTGCCTCGTCAAGTATAACGAATTTCATTATCCAAAACTCAAAAACATCATTCGAACACATGGACAACAAGACATTGGAGCGTTTGAATTTTTGGCCACGGCTACTCAGTTGAGATACTAGGTCTCAAGTAGTAGTGGCGATTAAGGTACTCTCAGATGCACGGACTCACCTAGCAAGCAAACCCCAACCAGTTTCAATAGGTCTACAAACAGGTAGCGGTATGTATGGTGAAGTTAACTTGGTAAAGCATGAAACCCTACCGGTTTTCTGGATAGGCAGCATGAGGTCATCCAAAGCTATGAAGTGCGAGTGAGCTGTCAACTTTCTTGTGAGAAGCTCGAATCGTGATTCGTGTCCGCGAAAACAGTACACGAAACCATTACAAAGCCACCACCTAAAGCTCACCAGCTGAAGTAAAAATACTCTTTCGCGAGTCATGTCAGAAGTACAGTAGTCCGTCGGGACCGTTCAAGCTCAACGGTCCTCACTACCAATTCAATTCATCTGATGAGTTTTTACACGCTCCACCTTATCTCAAATGCATTGTTGCCGGTAACAGTTGCTGTCCGCAGCGAAATCCAATATTCAACGGCATAGACTTCAGCAACTTTGAAGCACTCTGGAGCTGAGCTAAAAGTATTTCGAATTGTTCGCGCGCACACATACTGTAACGAACCTTAGCAACTTGCCATTCCGTTTGAGTATGAGAAGTTTTCATGTCTCTTTGGACGATTTGGTTCATGGAGTTTGTGTTTTCGTCTCTTGTAGATTGTCAGTTCGCCCTCTCCACGAAGAACCCCCTGTCTGTCGACGCTTCCAGCTCACAAAGAAACTCGGCCCACTTTGGGTTGCCTGGTGTATCCATTCGCGGGGAACATCCTGCTGCACACATGAGCCAAGCATATCAAAACACATACTATCCGGGCTAAAATCGATTTGCTCAGTAAAAGTTTAAACAAGTATACGAGCCCAATATAATGACAGGAAAACACATACGCATGCCAGATCTGAGGATTTTACGTGTAAGGATTCACGAGAAACCGCAGAAAAATACGAATGGGCGAAAAGCATCACATACACAAAAAATGATCAAGTGTCCCTCTGGAATAGAAGGTACTGAACCGATAACAGCTTGATGATTCAATGATTTCCGCTGCTACCTAACCTACAGTTTAACGCACATTCCGTTTGGCCTATGGGTTTCCACGAGAGCCGCTTCGGACGAAAAGAGAATGAAAGACGTTCTACTCACTTCACAAACCACATTGGAGAGGGGGAACCAAAGGAACAATTGTCTATTCATTAAACTATATAAGGAGGGCAGATCAAATAATGAGATAGACCCGAAACGTGCACCCGTAGATGGCATGCGATTTGACGGTCAATATTCGGATTCGATTAGGGAAACAGGAACAGAGGGAGAGAGAGGTAGAAAGAAAGGATAATCACGGCAAGATTTCGTGCACAAGACCTAAAATCACAATGTGCATGCGACTAGGAAAATCACGCAAAAAACCGTACTCATCCGACTTTAAACGGATCCGTGAAACGGGTAAAGATCAGAGTATGGATCAGGCGCGATAAGACACGGCAAACCAAAACGATACTGAGCGTAAATGCGATCCCGGTGACCAAAGGGCGCACATATGCATGCACCTCTCACTAACACACACACATATACACACACACACACAAGCCACACTAAGCGGAGAGTTGAGAAGAGAAAGAACTGACCGATCTCTGTGAGTCCGCGGTGTCATCGGACTGGAAAATGCACAGGGAGGATGGAATGGTAAAGATGACGTGTTGAAAACAGGAGTTTCTCGAAAGCTACGAGAATACGAGACCGAGAAATAATCCTGTAGTTTGGCTTGTGATATATGAATGAGGACTGAACTTACTCGCAAAACTGTAACCAATTCAGGACTGATTTGGGCGAACCTTTTCAGCACGAGAAGCAATGAGAGAACCATGTGGAATTCAGCACGAGTCTGTGCTTGTTGCATGAAGCGGACTAAAGTCTGTGAGTAGGAGAAATACAAAGAGAAAAGCAATTTTGCAATCAAATAGAGAGGATGAAATGTCTCGATCGACTGAGTCAAATATTCACAGAAAGGGGATAAACCGCTTAGGAGACCGACTATGAAAGTTGCTTTGACCACGTGCAGTATTTTGTTGCATCTGTTTCGGGACAATGGCACTGAATAATTCGAACAAGATAGTTAAAACGGACGAGTAACAGAAAACCTACACGAAAAACAAAAAACAATCGAAACATTTTGCTGGTTGTCACCGATGATATGGCAATCTTGGAGGAGGAAGATGGTGACCAGGCGGTTCAGACTACAGTCACTGACGTGCTACGGCTTCGAACCGAACCACCGCAGCCCGTGTTGGCTACTGGTTGAACGAAACACACTTCTAGCCCATCTCGTAGCCTCTTTTGTAGTACCATTCCGACCTATAGGGCTGACTTTACCTTTTCCAATAACCGAACTGTTTGTCCTTGTATCCTTTTTTCATATGATGATGCGTAATGACAGAAGGCGATTCCTAATAAATCATAAATGATCGAAATTGTCCGACATGATCACAGAACAGGGAACTCTTAATCCTACCCGTGTTTAACCAATCTGAGATATTTCGAGACAGAAAACATCAATCATGATCCACGGTACATTGATTACAGCAGACGGATCAAAAAGGTTCAGAGAAAACCTATGAAGCAGTCAAATTGAACATTGACCATGGATCTACATTAACGCATGACTTAAACACATACGATGGGATTACTTACTGCACCCTCGTTCAGCAACTCGTTTGAAGCTACTTTCAAAATCATGTCCAGAGAAATTTGCATCTCGTGGTCTGTAGTGGCCAATTGTAACCGATTCAACCAGCGTTGTTCATTCTGCTCGAAGGCAAGCGATCAAGGGTGAGAAAACCATGAAAACATTCGATTTGATGAGCCGAGCCAGTGCTCATTACTTAGCGAAGATGAGAACCCTGTGAGTAGCATATGCACACAAATCACAATAAACAAAGTACTACGGCACTAGATAACATGTTTTCAGAAAACCATTCTCTATTGATCGCAGTTATACGAGCTCCATAGAATTCTTCGTCTGGGTTCATTCGATTGAACCTGAACCTATTGCTATTTGCAAGCCACAGATTCTTTCGGAGGCAGCAGAACACTACAGATCTATGATCAGTGGAGTTGCATATTATTGAGGGCGCCTCCAGATGGTACATGGGAAAAGGGTGATTCAAGTAGTTGACGATGAATAGGTATTCATTACTCAAGTGAAAAAGCCGGCGCGGACGATCAGCAGCGACGTTAGAAGGCATGATATGTTTACGCCTGATAAGTGGTCTCTGAAACAAAAAGTCGTAAATATCCATATCCACCGTGACATGTGCGCGTATGGTACTAAATAAGGTCATTCTTACAACTCGGATGGTCTACAAATACTATTTAGCTGCTAGAAGGCTAGAGTGGCATCTCCAAATGATTTTATGAAGTGGAATAATCCTTTTATGAGAAAGATGGCTAAAGCAAGTCGCTTGTTCGAATATCACAAATTATTTCTAGCTCAGTTGTATTGTAATAACCTTGATAGAGCTTCGGTTTCCTTAGGCCCCAAGCTATCCACCTGATTAAAACCGTAACCGTTAGTGTGAAATTAGTCACAGAATGCGTATTAGTACACCGAAATACAACAGCCACGGGTACGAACGAGGGATGAAACCGAGGGGGGGGGGACTGGAAAACAAACCTGCATCAGTTTGACTAAAGCCACCACAGAGATGCCAAAATGTTCTGAGTTGAGCTCATCCGTTTCTCCATCATTCAGATGTCGATATGCGTTAGCTGTTTTTTTTTAATATTGGGAACAGATTAAAGCATGAGAAGAAATACATGAAAACAATAAACGACCAATCACCTTAGTTTTAAGAATTCACTAATAAAGATGGTTCAACAGAAATCTAGTCATATACTCTGAGTACTTCAATCGCTGTTAAACTCGGTGGTAGATGAGAAAAATCACAGACCACAGATTAAATTAGTCACGTGTGGTGGAGACCGTCTAGGACTGAGTGAATCACGAGATTGGGGCACGATAAAACAGTTCTAGAGTGGTATATCTAACTCACAAGTAGCATAAAATGTGGTATCAACAAACTAACTGGTTGGCGTACTCGTGATACAGTATTGATTAATTGTGCGCATGAGCAGGTGAGCAGAACCAGAAATATAGACTGAAAGGTACATGGAATGTCACAAGTGTAGTGTATATGTAGAATCTTCACATCAGCACCGTGTGCTCCTTCGGTAGCTAGTGAGCGATTTATTTATCAGCACAATGAAAAGGCAATGGTCGTACGTGACTACTTACCTTCCCAAATGAACCCTGGAGGGCTGTAATGGAAATACGCACAATTAATATAAAAAGAACAAACCGATTACACGGCAAAAATGGGGAAAAGAAATCAAAGCAACTGAAATGAACGAAACATTACACTTTTAAACAAAACAAAAGATATTTACCTAGTTGACGGAAGAACATGAAATACGATTCGGGAAATAAGACACGGTGAAAGGAAGAGTAAACTATAGAGATAGCGTTATTCAAACTGTAGGTGTCGGAAAATAAGGGTTAGCACAAACTATAGAAAAGCAGGCCTAACGGTGAGAAGACACCATGAAGATGAATGAGATAAGCCATTGGAGTTGTTGTGTCGCTCGCACTCTGTGATGTCGTGCACAGACTGTGAGTGTCCAATCTGTTTTTCTTGTCCATCATCGTAGTGAGTGCTACTACTACCAGGTAGTGCTTACCGTGTTGACTTGTGTTTGGAAACGCTGTGTCTCATATCATTTCTGTATTATTGGTCTGGCGTGGGTTATTCGTAAGTGATCGTGAACGACACAATAAAAATTGCAAAAATTACATCGAACTGATTCACATTACGAGAGGTAACTTGGCATGACATTGAGAATCAAATAACCAACTATGCAGTAGTTGGTTGGATGCCGGAAGGGAAATTGACATTAAACTAGGTTCCACCGCGTGTGAAATAGGTGAGCACGTCGAATAACGCCTTCGAGAATGACCAATCAAGCTATTATTCACAAAGGAAACAGAAATCCTGGATCCTAATACGGAAAATGTATCAAAAGAGGAGTCGCATTTGTAATGTCCCGGTGAAGTAGCACAATACATGGTGAATACGGAAAAATAAGAACCGGTATTTGAACAGTACTTCGGCCCATCAATGCAGTCTGATTCCTGATTCAGTGCCGCAGTCCGGTTACCAGGAATCTGATGCCCAGCTTCAGTTATGGCGAGGTCAGCACATAATCTTCGCATCAGACTTTTACGATGGTGTAGAACCAGTCCTTCCAGGGAGAAGATATGGTTTTACAGGAAAGTGCGGTCCACTCAAACGAAAGCAACATTCAAACTAAGCCGTGTGCTTCATTAAAATTATCCGAGTTCCAAAATTTGTAATCACCATCATCCGCGTGGAAGCAGAGACGGTGAATCGAACTCCAATGACTGGTCCCATGAGGTTAATGGGATTGGACCTCTTTCGAAGGATAGTAGGGGCAAGAGCGTCAACTTCGTCAGATAAAAAAAATGCTCAGGACACTATTGCCGTCAGTTTGCTGGGATGTCCTCTAGTGTTTACAACCAATCAGAAGGAGTCACTTGGACTACAGGGTGGAAGAGGAAGGGGAAATTTGTCTAACGGTGAGAATTGGATCGACATTGCATGCAGAACAGATTTCAAACCGATCTTAGTCACGTATGTTAATCCGTCGTGTGTACATTCAGCTAAGACTCTATCCCACTTCAAGGACAGTATATTCACTTTTTCATGTAACACACTGATGGTCAGCAAAACGATTCATTATACACAGCTTGGTAGGATCATCGTGCTCAGTTTTTCAACCGTAAATCAAATCTATTTTTGAAGGTAAGCCCTAGAAAAATGGAGTTTACAAGTGACCAATTAACTAGGGTAGCTTTGACAAAAACTAGTCGGTTGTCGATGATGAATAGAACGGACGACAAATATTCAAAGCACTCAACTACTAAAATTATCACAAAAGAATAGATACACGAGCCTATCGAAGGAGGCTATTTACATCCTACCAGATACTGTTGTGTCACTAGGTGTACAATCTATCGGACGGGGTTTTGAGAAACATGAGGTATGGGTAGCGAGAATATCTTGAACAGGCTCAACTATTTCCTGTTGCATGACATCTAGCTCAGAGGTAGCAACTTTTGGATTGTTTTTGGCGGTTCAAATTAATAACTGAATGAAGGAGGTTCATCAAAAATCTCCAGAAAACAAAACGCTTTGAGAGAGATTTGCATTATTTACAGTCACTTGTCGTCCGAAAAAGATTTGCCTCAGAAGAAGTGAGATGATACTCGAAGCGTTTGCAGTGGCTGAACGTCAAGTATAAAGTGTCACTTGACGTCCCGGACAGGAGTTCTGAAAGTTAATCAAAGAGACATCTAATAGCAAAACTGTTAGGAAGAGCTTTGACATTTTGAATGTTTTACACGGAGGACTAGGTGAATCAAAGAAGCGGGCGAAATAACAAAAGCACTGAAACATTCATTCTCATTTTTAGACCAAACACTTTCAATCAAATAGTCCCATTCGATTGAAACAATCTCATTTTATTCCGGCCCCCGTTCTGGGTTGACCTGGGAGCGCTGTAATCTAATAAAAACTGTAGAACGATAGATCAGACTCAAATAAATCACGAAATAAAATTTAGGCGTATTATAAGGAGAGGGGCAAGCGGCAACAGTAGAAGTTAGAACGACTCCTAGGTGCTATTTAAAAAACTCAAACAGGCTTGAATCAGGAATTTAATTTTCGATCCATGAATCAACAAAAAGGTATACGATTGATGCAGCAATAGACAACGGAGAATCTGACACCAAATGAAGTGTAAACCAATAGAGCGAGAAAAAAACAAAGAGAAAACTATATCACAAAAGCAAGACAACTAGTACACTGAGCGAATTGTTGGCAATGCAAAACCTGATCTGGACCAGACAAATCAACTGATACAACTGCAACCGTAAAACTCGCCTCCAAAGAGTGGGTTTGGTGCCAAAGATCGAAAGTGGACTGGAGCATGATTAGAGGATAAAACTTCGTCTCATTAAAATACAAACACCTGTAAACTTAACGGTTTATACGTGACATTCGTTTGACATGCAACAATATGCTTCTTCTGCTATGTTGTGAATATTTAATGTGTGAAGAAAAGGAAAAGATGCACTTTCTACGGAACTCAATGATACCATCCGGTTGCCATCATTGAAGCTGATTCGCAACCAGGATGCCTAACACGTCAAATGTGACCCGGTTCATCGGTTAAGATCGACATACCACCAGAATAGGCCATAGTTTGATAGCATTTGATCTTATTTCAATGACTATACGACAAGGCAAGCATCACACTTCGAGGATATTCATCCGGTGACATAACATAACACCGGCTACCATAATCTATGGCGCCAAGCATTGAAACGGGATGTGATTGCAAAAACCTGATACAGTTAGCTCAAAGTTACCAATGCCCGTTCAATTACAAGGAATAACAACAACAAAACCTGTTATACAACGACATCCGAGTGGATGGATTCGCTTGCTAAGTTCTAGGCGAAAATGTCCTGTGCGAGTTAGTCAGGTTCATGGATGAATTCATAGAGAAACTTGGGAGTATACCATGAAGTGGTATCCCCCGTTATAGTTCACCTTTTGATCCAATGATGCAACTCCAGCCGATTGAAAACCCAGTACCACCAGGACAACAGGGTGATGGCGGTGATCAGATTTGCAAGCATCATGATTTTGTTGCGGAGCTATCACGTGAGGGACATCATCGCTGATTGTCCATGATCGCTTATTCAATGAAACGATGCCTACTTATTCATGTTTAAACGCCATTGCCCTACCCGAAACCGGGAGAAGCAAACAGCTACATTAGCAGTTTGCTTGTTGTAGCCCATCGGCTCCGGGAAACCGTAATAGGAAATAAAGATCTATGCATGAAAACCGCTACCACCATACACCTTAATGGAATTCAACACTGATCATTTCCGGTGTAATATTAAACTTTTTACAGGGGCTGGTTTCGATGCTTCAAGGATAAGGCCGTCGGTCAACGTGAGGATTGCGTAATGTGAAAAGTACGCTGAACTGAGCGAAATGATCCCATTCGGATTTGATTGGTGATTGAGAGGGGAGATGACTGGCTAGGAGAACTATTGGGAATGAATAAATACAATAATTAAGAGAATCACAAATGAAGTATCATAAGAAAATGCACGATGAAACGATAAAATCCGTATCATTTTACTTCCCAAGGAATATAAGGACAGCGAACAAAATGAACAGAATGAAACTAGTATGAAAATATTAAACTTTGATTTGGGTTCTCGATTTGTTTCTTTTTATTACACACATGAGTGTGATGAACAGCAGACGGGGTGAACCCCATAGTCACGATGACCTGCTGTTCAGTGGTGGAAACCGGAAACCTAAGTCCCGGGACTTGGAGTGGCGAACCACATCAGGCCCCCATAGGTTAGGCGTGAGATTGAACCGGACGACAGCAGAGCTGCCTACCACCGAATTCGGGTGGCAGTGGCGAGGTTCGAACCTCGGACCATAGGGTCCAAAGCACGGCGGTGACAGCGACTAAACCACTGCGCCACCACCACCCTAAAGGATAAAGCTGATGGAAAACCAAACTCTTTCAATCAATTCTTAAGCTTCAATGGGAAATTTTCAGTCAAAAAGAGCACCGGCAAACGAGATTAGCATACCGTTTTGGCCGGGATCTAGGTGGAGCCGCTGCGGAAGCGTTCTTGGGACGCTACAAAATAAAACGAGAGAGAAAAGTACAAAGAAACGTACACGTGAGGAACCGGTTGCGTGAACTGCATTGATCCCATCCTAATTTTTAACCCCATACAAAACATGGATGATATTCAATAATGAAATCGATCAGAAGAAACTCTTCTCACCAGTGCACGGACTGATTTCATTTAAGGTTATTACATTTCGACTATGTGAATTTCACTACATCATAACAGTAACAAACGAAACAGGGTCAAAATAACTTCAGTTTTTTCATCTTAGTTTCTGGTTCGAAAAACGCGTGGGCCTGACTGTATCTTAGAATGGACTACTAGAACTTAGTTCGGGTTTAAAGATTGCAACAAGTTATCCAACATGATGAGGAGGAGGACCAGCTTGGAGCTAACTATAATAGACAAAAGATTCACTCGAACAAGTCTGTCAGCTGTGATGCGGTGAAAACAAACACCGCTGATCGGCAAAAAACATGCACTGCGTAGATAAAGCATCCGAAGATCTGCTTCTAGGGGGAATTCTCTTCCACCCTAATACAGTTGATTAATGAAGTAAAGGCGGGGGTCAGTTACAGTCACACCATGAATTGAAGAGAAAAATCTAGGGTGAGAGAACCGAGGTAACAAAATTTTGCACGAGTTTTTAATAGACAGATTGGAGCAGAAGAACCTAACGTTTCGCAAAAAAGCATACTGGAGCAGTTCCAAAACAAACAATGCTGCGGTTAGTTTATGCGAAGACCGACAATCAGCACAGTAAAAATGCTTCATCCTTACTAGGGAGTGTGTTCATTCATTTTTGTATCCCTGCCGACAAACTTGAGTAGAGGACGCACTAATGATGAGTTCCAACAAGAACGAAAAAGCTGTTTCATGTCCTTAGTCACCCTTAACAGAAATTATTTGACCAACAGAAGATCGAAAAGAATGAGGGGTAACGAACTCCCAGAGAAACAGACCCACTTAATAACAACGATACATGTATTGTGATATCTGAAAATTTAAATGGAGTCAAATAAAACGCATGTAGCATATTAATTATGGTAGAAATTCATCAGAGCCGTTAATTTCAAGGGGGAATGCAAAAGAAGAAACTTGAAAGGATGCTTCCGAAAGCCACTTAGTCCAATCCATCTGATGCTGCAATTGGCCATAATGGATGTTGAAAGATGGTACGGTTTAAGTCCATTTTCCCTCCATCAAGTCCTGTTATAGAGATTTTTGACTGATTGACTTGGCCATCAACTCTTCGAACTCGTACTACAAAATTCAACCTGCTACGCAAGAGACTAGTTCCACACGGGTGCTTCGTTCACGCTCCCGCGTTGGATTTACGCCCCACTGCCTTGTGGGTCAGATGTTGAGTCAAAGGCTCCGGCTAGGGTTCCCAAAGAAAAACCCCTTCGTCGGTGTAGGCTACCACGAAGCATGCCGTGCCCTAAAGTCTTAGGCACCCATTTGAAAAACGACCCTTCCTTTCTGACTGGTTGTTCTTCTCAACCTCGATTAATCCCAGATGCCTCCTGTTTACGCCACTCATCGAATATCACTCAGCGTTTTACCATAAAGGCCAGAGATTCAGAAGCTATAGGGTTTTTAAAGCCAAAATCCCCTTTTCACTTAGCCGCGTTCAATGTCCGCACGCTCTATCAGATTGGCCAACAAGTTGCCCTGGCTAAAACTCTCGAAACCTTCAATGGAGATGTATGTTGTGTCTCCGAAACACGCATACANACTTCAATTATCTCTCTGCGTTCTCCTGAACCAACCTCAACCTCACTCTTCACCCTCCGTGTCTCGGGCGATTCGGCATCCGAAGCTCGCGGTGTTGCTGGTGTCGGGATTGCGCTAACCGCCAAGGCTGAGCGCTCGCTTCTTGACTGGATTCCAGTCAGTAGCCGATTGTGCGCTGT
>UZAN01057889.1:0-12462 GCA_900618425.1 Echinostoma caproni
TTGACCGCAATCTTTCTTCGCCTATGATTCTGTTATTTACTGACCATATATTAATGATCACATAGACTGCAGTATGCACGTTTACAGATGCAGCGAAATGATCCAGGATACATTGTGCAAACCTGTGCTTTTGGCTTCTTTAACCAAACAGATTGGCTGAATATAAGAATGCAAAAATAAACCACATCGATTGGACATTGAAGAATCGACCAATAGTTGTTTGTTGCTTGTGATATATTCTTTTATGATTTTCTGAATAGAATTAACTGTATCCACAGCTTGTCTTGGTTCTACCTGAATTAGCGCTATTCAGTGGGTTTTTAGTCCGATTCCTAGTTTGTGCTATTGGAGTTGAATTCTTATTACGACTATATACAATTGACGTCACGGCATGGAGTTGCGCACCATCGTATCTCTTACTCTGCAGTAACATCAGTTTGAGATTGCAGAATGGATCGCAGCCTACAGCAGAACGGAAAGCAGGGGCAATCTAAAATATTTCTCAGGGTTGGTGGGACGGAAATCTATTCTTTGCTGAAGAATCTCGCTCTTTCTGACAATTCGGCTAAGCTGCCATTCCCGATGCTGAAACAATTGTCTCTTGCCCACGTGATTCCTATTGATTTCAAAGCTACTGAGAGGACGAAATTTAATTTGATGGTTTGTGCCGAGTCAATGCCCTGTTGACCTTTCACCTTGATGCTCAAGAAACAGGCTTCCAAGGGCAATTACGGAGACAGAACGGAGGAGAAATTATACGATTGCGTTAGTGAAGGCATTACCAATACGAATCTTCAGAGAAAGTTGCTTGAAATAATCGAATATCTTCCGACGCTCATAGGATATGTGAGCAGCATAATGATCTCACTGCATTAACAACCCGTGAGTCATCGACATTATTCCAGAAAAGTTTACGAAGCAATATACCAGGGATGCAGTCCAAATCCTCTCATAATCAGAAGATCAATTACTCTGACCAGAGGGCCCCAAACAGGAATACCGATCGGTGTATGTCGTGCTTCCAATACAATTTACGGTCCAACTGTTGATTCAGAAATGCGAAATGCCCCTCCTGTGGTAAAGTTGGTTATATTCAGGTGGCGTGTCGCCAACTGAAATGCAATATGATAAGTACACTGTACTGTCAAGAAAAAGTCAGCTCAATTTATGCATTAGGAAAAATGGGCAAGTACAATCAGTTTGTGGTGGCTTGAGATCAACATTGTAACGTGCTCGAGAGTGTCACCACATTTGGTCTACCTGTTCCGCATGCANATGCTTTCACATGATTGCAGGCATTGGGTGCTTGGAGCATTTGCTCGTGCATCCTTCTCCTTTGTAGCATAGAATCCGCCAGGATCTTTGATATCTTGAGACCATTCCTTCAGCTAAGTCTTTTATCTTTGTTTAAGTCTCTACTACCTCCGTTGAAGTACTCACTTTAACCGGTGAGTGAGTTCAGAGCTACACCTTTCGATTGCTAAGTATTTCCGCTTTCAGATACTCTCGAGCATAATCAGGCTAAACTCCAGTGCTTCGAGGGAACAATATATTTTCCCTCGACTAACCAGTGGTTCTTCCTGATTCATACTGGGCAATCGAGAAACGCGGGATATTTAGAGATCGGATCGTCATTGTACATCTTGATATCGTTCGTCCCCCATCTCTAGAAGTTCATTTATAAGGATATTGTTTTTGGATCTGGAGTGCGACAGTTTTTTTTGTGGATACCGGCAGTGGTGAGTCCATCATTTCACGTGGAACCCTCAAAGATGTATGCCCAAAGGCTACCGTAAAACCGACCACAACACAAATCCATGATATAACTGGACATCTTCTTCCACTTTTGGGTGAAACAACCGCGTCGATTCATTCCCAGAATAACAATTTTGTGCCCATTTAATTCTTGGTGTCACCAGACAGTCCGCCTATTCTTGGATAGATGGCGACGAGAACGCTGGGGCATTCCTTATCGATCCGTACCATTGAACAGAAATCCAATAGAACTGAGGAAATTCAAAAGCTGGTAATCCTATGTACTAAACGTGCAGGAGGAATGAGCGTTCCTGAGGCAGTTTTGGAGGTCGACGGTGAACCAGTATTCCTTACCATATGGACAACACGAAAGTGTGTTGAATACGATCGGCCGAATGGAGAAAACTAGTGTTATTTCCCAAGTAACATCATCAAAATGGTCAACTCCGATTGTTGTCGTAATGAAAAGTGATGGCAAAACTCCGGGGATATGTGCTGATTACGGATTGATACTTAATCCACGATTACGAAATTGTGCAGCA
Source organism: Echinostoma caproni (assembly GCA_900618425.1). Lineage (NCBI taxonomy): Eukaryota > Metazoa > Platyhelminthes > Trematoda > Plagiorchiida > Echinostomatidae > Echinostoma > Echinostoma caproni. The sequence continues at coordinate 2,298 of UZAN01057889.1, forward strand.
ATCACCATAGAGATGGAGGAATTCATGAAATCCCTACACGGTTATCAGTTTTTCTCCTAAATTTACCTGGCAGATGCCTATCTACAAATTCCATGGTATCCAGATTCGCCGGCATTTACGGAAATCAATACACTTTGGTGAATTTTCCGATACAATTCCCTCCCGTTTGTTTTGCACGTATCATCCGGAATCTTTCAGTCCACAATTGACAATGTTGTGCCTGGATTTTGAGGTTTAATGGCATATCAAGACAACATGATAGTGTTTGAAACACCAAAGAAGCACTTGATAACAATCTCAAGAAACGTTTTAAGCGATTCATGGAAAAAAATGTGTGTATCAAACCATCTAAGTGCATGTTTCAAATGATAGAGTTGGATTTCCTGGGGATCACTGTCTCTTCCAAAGAATATCGACCGGACCCTAACCGATTCAGACCTCCAGTGAATATCAAATGCCCGAAAGATCAAAACCATATACGATCAATTATGGGATGCCTCCAATAGTAGTCACCATTTATTCCTAATTTCTCCACTAGGGCTCAATCCTTGTTTGTCGCGCAATCCGATACAGAATGGAAATGGGCCGTGGACTGTGATAGAGCCCTTTACAAGTTGGTATGGAACATCACAGAACGTCCACTCCTGGCATCGTTTTCTTTCATCAAAATCAATTACACTGGTGACAGATACGTCCGAGGTGGTCATTGGCGCCTTGTTGGAGCAAGAAGGGCTTTCTGTGCTCTGTATTTCCCGATTGCTCAACCGCGCAGAGAAGGCTTACTTGCAGACCCAGAAAGAAGCCCTGGTGGTGTTTTGGGCTGTCCGGAGATTGCACAAGTATTCGTTTGGACTGCACTTTACTATTTTGATGGATCGAGAAAGCTCAGTGGACCTCGACCTGCTACTAGAAAATTTTGGATTATAGACCTCCATTTGAAACTAACGTTCCACCCATTCAACAGTCAGTCACGCTGCGATGCACCCAGGATGGTAGACCGATCGCAGGGGAAAGCACGTTACTCTATTTCAAGTTGATCCGACATGGAAGCCTTATATTAACCATCCGAAAGGGAGAGATGCCAGGAAGGTTAAATTCTAAACAATCGGATCGAAGAGTTCATATTTTTGGCTAAAGCAGTCAAAAGAAAAAAGCCGCAACTGGATGAGCTTTCGATCCGGAATGACGGGTCAGTGTGTTCGACCGGACGGTCAAACGACTCTGATTGGTCAATTCTACCGAACGTTCAGATTGCGTCGGAGGTAATAAATAGAACGAATGCTAACCCGTAAAAAACGAAAGACACGCTTTTTTCTAATTTATAATATAATATACTGTCATGTGCCATTTTTTATTGTGTTATTTTCTTTGTCTTGGGAGTTCGTAGCAGTTTCAGCAACAGTCAGTACACAACAGGAGTACCCCAAGGTTCCGTGCTGTGATTATTGGTATTTGTATTTTTAGTCAATGACCTAGCGAACGGACCAATAAATCCATGATTTAAGTTTGTGGATAACATCAACACAATCGGGGCAGTAGCAGACAACAGAATGCAGAGAGTTAGATAAGACGTACCACTGGTGGTTGGCATGGGATCTCCCTCTCAATGTAACAAAATGACAGCATCTCATTGAGAAGAGAGAACAGAAGCCAATTCGTTATACGGGTCCTCCAGGGGACAGAAGGGAATCGGAGAGAGCAACTGCAGCTGGAGATCTGGGAGTGATAATACAGTCAGACTTCAGGCCAAGCAAATAGTGCCGTCACGCTGCACAGAAAGCCACGCGGGCGCTATACCAACTGAAAGAGCAGCATTTGTGAGAAAGCTTAGTGTTCTCTTATCGCTGTGCAAGGCGTTTGTCCGGCCACACCTGGAATATTGCGTCCAAGCGTGAAGGCTCAAAGTAGTGAGAACAGCAGGTTTCTCGAACAGGTACAACGTCGCTTCACCCGGTGGTTTGGTCACCGTAAAAGGATGGAGTGTGACCAAAGATTGCAGGAGTTGAGGTTGTTCTCTCTGAAGAGGAGAAGAGGCGACCTAATAGAAGCGTTTGAAAAAATAAAAAGATCGACGCAGATATAGGGTATCAGTGAGCCAATTTTTAAGATGGGAGATAGTGAAGCCTTTAGAGGACACGCTCTGAGGCTGGAAAAGGGAAGACACAGACTAGAGATCAGTAGTCATTTCTTTGCAGTAAGAGTGGTAATTAACCGGAATAATCTGCCGAGTAAAGTAATAGAATGCGGTAACGTAATTAGAGCAGTAGCTTGACAGAGCATGAGGTAATATACTTGGCGAGGAATGAAGAACACACCACAGAAGTTGTATTACGGTGACTGAATTAGGCATATTCTTTTAACATTGCACTAATGACTTATTTTTTGAGTTTTTTATGCGTGCAGGTTTGTGACAAGAGCTTATATTGAGCACAATGCTATCATAGAGTATCTACCATTCACTAGGCCGCAATACGGTGGTTCAAAATGTGGGATCCTTCCCTCAACCTGACCAAATGTCAGCTTCTAAGAGCAGAAGTTGAGCTTGACATTCAAAATGAAATCCAGCTCAAGAGAGAGAAGTTAAGGGCCTAGAAGTCATTATACCGCACTACTTCAAACCCTCACAGCCATGTCAGAGGACAGCCAACATAGCTCGAAGGGAACTATTTTGTCTACACTCCACGATTACGTGTAGAAAACCCGATGTTCTCGTCCTTTTGTGCAAGGCCATAGTTAGGCCACACTTTAAATATTGTGTTCAGGTATGGACACCCTACTTTCGGAAAGACATCGTTATGTCTAGAAAGAGTGCAACGCCTGACGAAGAGGATGATGGTGGGACAGAGATGTAAGAGCTACTTACAGAGACGCAATAACCTTAATTTGTTCTCACTGGTAAGAAGAAGAATCAGGGGTGGCCCTTATAGAAGTCTTCAAGATCGCAAACGGTCTCCCCGGTCTGAAGTTTGTTGATATGTTTCAATTTATTCCATCAATTGGCACTGGGGGAACAGTTTAAGATTGCAACATAGTCTTGTAAGTTTGGACATCCGAGGAAAGTTCTGTACAAGTGGCGTAATACCTTACTGGAATAGTCTACCCGAGGAGTTAGTAAATTGCTCGAACGTCATAGCCTTTAGAAGGGCCTCAGATGAATGTTTAGTGTCAATATTCAATGGTCGACACACATTCAGAACTGTATGGGAAAACTTCGGCACCTCTCTTTTCAGCTCCGAAAGCCCAAGCAAGTTTGCACTCCCCGAAATGTTTTATTCTCCTTTTGTTACACAATAGGTTCTCTTTATTTTACTTTATTTCTCCCCTGTAGTACTTCCCGGTCTATTGAAATAAGACTTTAAAAGTATCCGTCGTGAATTGATGACAATAAGCCGTGCATGTTTAATTTCTGCCGAGTCATTAATCACAGAACTCCTTATTGGTCATGTGTAGTCTTGCGTGACCCTTGCCAATAAGGTTATAAACGACCTCCCCCATTGTTTGCATCTTGACTCATCTTCTTGTTGATTCCTCTCGATCACTTGTTTCTTTTGATCGGTATCTACTCTCTAGAATAAACATCTACAAAAACTCCACTTTACCGTATCTGACACGAATTTTGACCAATAAGAAACGAATTAGAAATGAATTACGCCAATCTCTAATTGAATGAATCAAACTTCGGAGACGTTTTTTCGCACAATATTCCATTGGATCTCTCTATACTTCTATATTTTCTCTGGTGTAAGTTTCTGGTTAAATAGTTACCCTTCTTTTTTACATCATAACCAGTTGGCCAGCAAATCTGTCTTCCGTGTTCTTCATCTTATGCCAGTGTCTTTCCATCACATCACCAAGAAAGATTTTTCGCTCATTTATGGCACCTATATCCGCCCTATTCTATAACATGGTGGTCAAGGTGTTTATTCCCGCCTGATCCGTAATCTTAATGCTCCTAAACGCGTTCAAAGAGCGGCAACAAAAGCGGTGGCTGGAATGCAACACCTTCCATTTCCTGACCGACTGGTGAAACTTGGCCTGTATCCTCCAGAAGGCAAGCGGATTAGGGACGACATATTTCTTCTGCACCATCTGGTCTTCACAGGCCCGGTAAATGAGATCTTTACTCTAGCCCCCACGGGTAGAGCACGGGGTGATAGTAAAAAGTTATACAAACCTCAACCCCTCATCACCTTTCGCAAATCGTTCTTCACTCTCAGGGTCATTTCATACTGGAACGTATTGCCAGGAGAGAGTCTTCTCAACAAGCAAAACGCCATTTAAGACTTGACTCGATAAGTATCTAAGTCTTATTCCTTCCTCTTAGGGCCCTTCCAAAGTATTGAAAACCTTTTCTTACAAAAGCCAGAAAAATATTGCAGTGCTTTTTATGTATTCTTTCTTCTGCACATTTGATATGTCAAATTGTTACCTTTGCTAATAACGTTGCCAGAATATTAACCATCACCAGTCCCCGGGCAATACGATATATTACAACTAGAGGTTATTCTGATTTTCCAGTTGCAACGACTACGAACAGGAAAGAAGAAACAATCAAGTATCCGGGACCGTTGAGCGCCAGCCTTTAACCCGAGAGTTACTTCAAGACCTGTAGTGGAAAAGATACTACATATTCGAATAATATTGAAGTAAATGATACATGGAACGGACTCACAGAAGGATTGTCCGGCTGGTTGATTGGTCCTGTTCTCCCGATGTGTGGCTCCAGTTGATAGTGTGCAGTATTGCTTAAATGGATGACTGTGACAGTTAACGGACCGCTTGAAGATAACTGATAATGTACGCATAATGCTTCAGCAACACTCGGAAAGCACATGCGCAGTTATGAACAGAATTTGTATTGTATTGCTAATTGTTGTGCATATTAAAACAAGCTGTACAATCATGTCATATAAAAGGTGGATAGAAAAGTAAGACATTACAGTACCCCCTTCTAGAGTGAAAGTGGGAACAGAATAGTCAAGTCAAATTAAGTCAAGTAAAGGTTTATGCACCCGATATGAGGAATTTTCAGCATTTTTGACGAGCTACAGTGGGAAAACGGTGAGCATTGAAAAAAAGAAACATACATTTACTAAATGGATAACAAATGGATTAGATAAAATCCTAATGTGAGAGATGATTGTTCAAGTCAGTAATAATGTTTGCTCCATTGATCAATATACGAGCAAAATAAGGGATCATGCTGTTTTTGTGTGTGTTGGTGCATGTACAAAGATTCCGAAATTGGGAACGGGTACTCGGATGAGACACCGATTTATTGAGATGGGTGTGCAGGCATTGTTCTTCATTGGAAAGGATATGGCTGATAAATCGATCGCATGAATCAAATTGCTTGCTCACAATAAAGTCAACCAAAACGGTCTTTGAAATACCGCTGCAACGAGAAAAAAGTTTAAGAGATCTGGAAAAGAGAATAAAGTCTTTCTCCTTCAGACCGGGAAAATATACGGGGGTACAGTACGACTAATGTGAAAGAATGCATGCAGTCACAAATTTAAAAACTACGCTTAAGGGAAGGCAGAGCTTTTTAAGCCTAAAAGCAAAGAAGGATAGCCTATGGACTCGAATATAAATTTTTTCAACATGTTTGGACCAAGAAAGATTGTATGACAAAGTGACTTCAAGATATTTCTTAGACGTAGTTTTGGAGATAGTATTACTATTAACAGAAGGTTCAGGCTAGTCACTCAAAAGGGTTTAATAAGACATGCCTCTTTTACGGCTAAAAGAGATATCCGCATATTTATCTACATTTAGCAATATAGATCGGGAAGTCGACTAACTAAAAAATGTTATTTAGACAAACATGAAGTTGAGAGAAACAATCAAGAACGGTTGAGGAACAATCAACCACCACGTCAACATACTTGCAAGCGATGAAATTGGGAGAGATGGGAAGATCCTTTATATACAGTGAAAAAATGGAGACACAATTGCACCCTGAAAAACTCTAGAGGTAATTTCTAGCAGGGGGAAGATTTACTGTTACAAAAAGGGTATTGCGTCCGATGGGTGATATAATTAACTAGTACGTTCAGTAAATTAGGTGCCAGACTACAATCCGAAAGACGCTGAACGAGAATGCCGCGGTCAGTTGATCCGAAAGCATTAAAATAATCAAGGAAAGTAAAACGGACGATGCCAGCCCCTTTATCCAATAGGAATAGATCGAAGTGAACAAAGTGGGCAATAGCATCAAGAGTGGAAAGCGAATGTTTATAAGCAAACTGAGTAGGGTCATGGGTGATAGATAAAAGGGTCAGCCGGCTAACAAGGACTCTTTCAAAACCTTGCGATAATGCTGATGTGCAGGCAATCGGTCGATATTTGTAAGATCCCTTTTTGCAAACTGGGGTTATCCGAGCAGCTCTTCAACAATCAGGGATGCTTCCAGATGACATACACAAACTGAACAACTCGGAAATAGGTGAAGCAAGTTGTTCAGCACACTCTTTTAGTAGGAAGGAGGACAACGAATCAGGGCCATGGGCCTTGTTAGATTTAGGGGACTGAATTACATTCAGGACTTTCACAGGGGTGACAGATTGGTTCTTCACAGTAGACGTGAATAAAGATGGTGTTGAGTCCCGTACAGTAGCATTTGGGAATTGACGGTTTAGCTCCTCAACATCCGGAAAAGATCTGTTGCGTGATCCATAGATCTGCTTCACAGCAGACCACATACTTCGGTAGCTCTGGTTTGCCATAAACGTTTCCATATATATTCCATTTAGGGGCTGTATTTCCATTTGGTCAAAGATGACAGATGTTTAGCAGCACAGCGCCTTCCAGTCCTGTAAGCCTTTTCTTTATCACATCGAAACTGTTTCAGAAGAGGCGAGGAGAATCTGTCAGTTTGAATATATAAGGTCTCAACTGGGGAAAACACAGATCACAGCAAGAACTAAGATAACATGTAAGTTGCTCAAAACTGGGAGAGTTGTCAGCGTTGAAAAACACAGTGAAATCAGTAAATTAAACCATATCTCTAAGTTTTGGTACATTTTCAGGAGTGCAACTTCTCCTTTTGATGGTTCTCGTTGTGAAACGTTTCATATGGTGATGAACATATTTACCGTAAATCTTAGAGTGCAAAACAATAGAGCAATGATCGGAGCTACTTACGGGAGCCCGCTTCTGAATGAAAAATATTTTGGGGCTATTTACAAAAATTCATTCAAGTTAGACACCAAGCCGGGTAGGAAAATTTACAAGATTCATGAAACCTAAAGTTGTAAAGGAAGAGATAATAAAACGATTAAAAACACCAGCAGCAATGCATAAAGACCGGTTTAAACCGGTTACAAGTTGTGAAGATAAGAAGTCAACAAACCGACCAATATCGGAGGCAGGCGTTTCAGGGGCGATGTAAATGTTGGTAAATATAATATGATGAAGGTGACTGATAAATCTGGGCTCAGAATAAATAACAATACAGTTTATTGTCTAAACAGTCCAACAGAGCACATTTTCAAATAGAACAAGGAGTGGCGAACAAGCTGGTTTTCAGTGATTCGTAGTCATGCCAAATACATCACAATAAATATTAAGCTGTTTNAAGATTTTGATTTTGACAGAAACGCGAATACAGGGAACAGAGTTTGGCGTACTTGGTTTTGCACAAGTTCACATCAGGAAAACCTTCTACTTCTCTAAACAGTCCCATAAAGCACATTTCAAATAGAACAAGGAGTGGCGAACAAGCTGGTTTTCAGTGATTCGTAGTCATGCCAAATACATCACAATAGATATTACGCTGTTTATATACAGGTATTGACCAAACTCGTGCAACATCCTGATTTTTATTACATNATTCTCAATGATCGCATAATTGTTAGGTCATCCAATCATTGGGACCACTCGGAATATGGGGTGTATAGGGGGTGGGCCAGGGGAGCTTAAGTGCCTGCACAAATTGTTTTTGGGCACACAAACTGGGGTGGTGCAGCCGAATTCCTACCGCTTCCACTGTGGCTAGCATACGACAGCAAACCTGTCTTGATAATCGATCACGAACCCGATACAGGGGACTGAATGCCTTGTTCACATTCACAGTGTGATTTGTTTCAACTAGGTGCGAAACCACTGCACTAGTGAGTGACTTAATCGTTCCTGTGTTTAGCCATGAGGGGTGGTGTTCACGGATTCGTTCGGACGAACGCCTGACCATGCGGCCTATTTACGTGGTTCCACAGGAACACGTAAATGAGTACACACAAAATGAGACGGCAGAATCCAGCATTTTGTCTTTTAGTCGTAAACACACAATTGTCTAGGAAGTGAACAAAACACTGAGCTTTGCTGCATGGAAGGTATTACTAATAGCATCTGATAGTCTCCTTTGTATTACTTCTGCTGATGTATCCCCCTGGAACGGCAAGGCAACCGACTTCTTTCTGACCGCAGTCTTCTTCGCAATATCTCCACCGCACTAAATCATCTTGCTAACCAATCGTTCTGGATAGCCATTATGTGTAAAGACAGTACGTAAGAACCGGAGCTCTTTATCTATTGTGTCTTCACCACAAATTTTCCTTGCTCTATCTGATAGACAGCGCACCAAATTCCTCTTCACTTTGAGCGGTAAAAAGCTGCGAAAATTAATGTATTGGCCCTTCCAAGTCGTCTTACTATGCACTGATCGTTGCACCTAGCCGTCCGATCTACGACTCAAACAGACGTCTAGAAATGCCAATTTGTTGTCGTTTTACATTTCTAAAGTAAATATTATGTTCTGGTGACGGACACGGAGAAAATATCTGCCAGGGGAACGGTCGTAGACCAACGTGTGAAACGGTCGCAACATGTTAAAAAATGTCTTACCATTTGAAGTGGGAACGGGGCCACCAAGATCAATGTGTGCATGAGAAAAATGAGTATCTGAAACGGGATAATGATCTGGGGAAGAAAGATTGTGGCAGTGAATCTTATTTCGTTGGCACTGTAAACAATATTTTGCCCAATGTCGGATGTCTTTGTTCATGCGAGGCGAAACGTAACAACCACAATTAGACGTAACGTAGAACGAACAATAGGGTAACAAAATGAATTGAGATGCGTAAAAGTGGGTTGACGAATAATATACGGTAGACAGAGTCGAGGGTGTTCAGAGGAAGTATTACAGAAAATGGTAGATGTAGCATGTGGAAGAGGAACTTGCATGCAACGTAGTGAGGTGGATTTGAGCAGATCTCCGAAATGAGGATCACTGGATTGATGTTGAGAAATGGCCTCACGGTTGATATCGGGTGGTGTAACCATTTTGTTGATGTTGAGCCGAGAGAGAGCGTCTGCGACGGTGTTGTCCGATCCGTTGATGTGCCGGATATTGGTGAAAAATTGAGAGATGAAATCCAGGTGAAGAATGTCGCGCGAAGAGTAACGATCAGAACGTGCACGGAAAACAAAAACAAGTGGTTTGTGGTCTGTCATGATGATGAATTGACGACCTTCGAGGAGGTGGCGAAAATGTTGTATGGCAAGGTATACTGCCGGTAATTCGCGACTAAAGGTGCTGTAATTAGTTTGGGATGGGGAAAGCTTCTGTGAATAGAACGCCAAGGGGTGCTGGACATGCATAATCATTTGTATTGCATTGTATTGTATTCAAGCTTAAGCGAGTTCTATATACAAGCTTTCAGCCAAAAAATAGACCACCGTTACAATTCTGGTAAAAACATGGGAAATAGTGGGATGTGAAAACGTACAAAGGTATGAGTTAATTACCAAATGCATTGGAAAGCTCAGAGCGAACACTTTCCTTGTCGGTCAGTATCAGGGCAAGATAGGGTACCAAAGAGTTTATGTATGGGGATATCCGAGACGGGATAAGTTTGTACTTGGAACTGGTGTAAGGGGAAGGATTTGCATGCACAAAAGTCAGTGTGTAGAGGATGGGTGCAATCAGATAGGATATTGTCAGCAAAGCTTAAGCATGCATCAATATCGGCATTACACATATTGCCAATCAGAACAGACAATGAAACTTGGGAGACACGGCTGATCAATTAGAGGCCACGCCTCAGCAACTTGAAATAAGCCTTTACCAAACCAGGGAAAATTACAGGAGAGCAACAAAGGGGTATGTTGTGTTTCGTCTATGCGTACGAATGACACAAGCGGCTCTTGCTTAACCCCCAACGAC
>UZAN01057893.1:0-12460 GCA_900618425.1 Echinostoma caproni
TTCGGTTCAACCTTGGCGTGCGTTAGTTGACACAACGGTAACACGTACGAGTTCCATGCTATTGATCCAGAGTTCAATTCTTTATCATTCCGGTTCTGAATTCAAACGCCTACTCGTGATTTGCGCGGTCGGCGTTCATCACCTTATGGGAATGATTCGATCTGCTCTAAAGTAAGATGGTTCGATTAGCCCATTTTTGATTTTAGAAGCACCCGGCGATTTTGGTGGTTTATTTATGGTCGATTTATTTACGTTTTTCCTTATCCCTCCGAGTGGCATACGAACAAATTTTAATAAATTTGTTAGTTTACTTTTGACGGATATCTGTTTTTGAATATGCATCTTCCTCGTTTGTGTGATAGTGTGATTGACATTTGTCATACTTGTACCCTTTTGCTTACTCACTCATTGCGTTTGCTAGTTCAAACTTTTGTAGATTGATAAACTATTCATGGATCACCAGATATAATTGTTGTCTGTCATGATTTTGCTAAAACGTGATTGTGTACACACTTTTTTCCAATCTCCGTTCCCAGCATTTCATCCTGCACAGACGTATTATTTTATTTCGGGGAGAAGCCCAAACCCAGACAGATTTCAACATCTTTTATTGGTTTTGTTTTTCAAATTATAATTAAGTGCTGGACCAGCGTTGTTGTTTCCAAAGCCAGCATCGGATTTGCTAATGGAGATTTGTATCTTCAAATGATACAAGTGAGGAAAATCGTTAATAATTTAAAATCAATTTGAAAAAAGGTTTGCACTTTTCAATTCGCATGTCCAATAACATGGTTAATTGAAACAGAATGAACTCAATAACTAATTCAATGTGGGTTGCTATTTAAACACTCGATTGTAAAAGCCCGTTATTCTGTATATTTTTCGGGCACACGGTTAAACTGCTCTAACACATTGTCCAGGCATTTCAATTCCCATACGTAGGACGAACCGCCGCGAGTTACATGCTAACAGTACATCAATAATCTAGTCAAGCATTTACTCCAAGTCATCATGCGGCGCACATCCCGTCTTTAAGATCTGACACAAAATTCAAATAGGTAATTAAAGCTTGTCATGACCTACTGCGGTTATTGTATCACCTCTGGTAAATTTCTATGACCGCAGTCAGTAAAAATGCGGACAGGTTAAATAGAATTGCAAGAAAAATTCGAGCGAGACCGGTACACGAAAAAAACCTAAAAAAATTGAAAGAAAAAAATTTACGCAATTAAAGAATTCTGGGACTTGTACTGGGCTAGTTAGAAAAATTTCTGTTTGGGTTCCTGGATCACTTTCCGATTGTGTCAGCATATCGCGATAGGATCCGCAGGAATCCATGCGAGGCTCTCAATGTTGTCTAGGTTTCTTATACGATCTAATGGACATAACGTGGCCACAAATCCTAATGTTTGCGGACGCTTTAAAGTATGGAAAAAAGTGACAAAACTTGAGGAATCACAGGCACTTCTGAGAGAACTTAGTGCTGCATATCAATTGTCAATGGATATTGATATAGAATTCAATATACCGTAATGTACGATAGTATCCCTTTGTCACAAAACTGAGTTTCCTGGGATAGTAATTACTTTTGTGTGCCCCGAATGAAAATAATCTCGGTGTCATTGTTCAAGACGAACTGAGTTCTTCTGTACACTACCTCAGGGCGTTGTCCACCGCTACAAGACACATTGGTTTGCTAAAGCGAGCGTTCGGAAAATTTGAACCTGTAATAACTGTTATCAGCCTAAGTTCTGTATCACATAGAGTATGCCATTTAAGCCTGGAGACCATGGATACGATGGTAAGATTCGAGAACTTCTACAAAGAATGGTCACCAAAATGGTCCAGGGACTGAATTGCANGCAAGACTTATGTGGAAAGACTCGAATCACTGTGGTTGTCCTTCACATTGTATCGCTACATTCGAGGAGGCTTGATTTTAGTGAGTCAAATAAAACAGACCTCTGACAACCCATGTTGTTTAATGTTCTCATTGTCTCCAGGCGCTCAACTTAGGGTGCACTTATTCCAATGAGTGCTCCAAAAATGCCCTCAAAGTTTGTGGTATTTGGAATTCTCTACCCCGGAAGGTTAAATCGTTCAAGAAAAAACAAAGATAATTTGTGACATTCCTCATCTGTTTATGAACAGAAAATCGATTCATTTGTGATAAACCCTTGTGATAAGACAAGGAACCGATTGTAGGTATTTCTCATTATAAAATGCTTGCTTTGACTACGGTAAGACAGGCAAAGCATTTCGAATTTTTCTAACATAAGTTTACATGATGAATGGGGACTATTTTCGACCCGTCAAACCGGCCAGGGACCGGTGATTATTTGAGGATCTAAATAAATACATACAGTGTGAAGCAAACTATCTTTCAAAATATCCCCTAGCGATTTATGGTTGTGTTAACCGTTGAAAGTTTGCCGAACTTTGTTAATCTATGATTCATCAAAGTCATGGAAAAATCATCAAGTAAGCTTCAGGGCGAAAAGCGTAAAAGCAATCGCTTTGATTTACCTTTACAACGAATTGAATCTACAATAACTGCTCATTTCACAAGTATTGCTTCATCTGACAGCTGACAAGATAAAACTAACTAATTTAGTGAATAATAAAGCAATAACAGACGACAATCAGTTGATTAGAAATTAAGGATGTGCATGTTATTTCAGGCCGTAGAAGTATGCCAAAGATCCGCATGCTGTTTGATACTATCTCTCCGTATTTTCATCACTGTCAGTCAGACAAAGACAGTCCTGAAGTCGTTCTGAATAAGTCGGACAGTTTGCATTCAAATCTGTGCAATTCGTCTACAGGATCTATAGAAAAATTAAAAGAACGCTTGAAGGATGATGCATTTAGTACCGTCACCTCAGTTTGAGTCTTTAAAATCTGCTCGGACTGTTCGTCTTGCTGTTTTATTAACTATCACAGTGTTTGTGAAGTCGCCGAATTTCCGGACGGCAAGCGACTGGAAGACAATCACAGGATATTCTGATTGCGGAAAATGATAATCCGGCAGTAATCATCATCGTGCTGGACAGAGCGGATTGTCTGCAGAAAGGGAACTGATTGCTTGTGGACAACCCTGGGTGCTGGTTGAACAGCAGAGAAATTGAAAAAAGTGTTGGACCCACACGACGTCAACCACGAGGTTTGCGTGAAGCATACAAACGTCAGCTTCTTTTACTCCCCATTCTCACGAGGGATCAACCGTACTCTGGTCGAAAGGCTTACTCGAAACCGGTCAACGGAGAAATCGGCAAGTTTTTATATTGTCAGATGCATCTAATCGTCAACATAACCAAAGAGGGCAGAGGTCCTTATCGGATATTATTTCAGTAGATACCAAAGTAACACCGCTAAACTCTCAATCGCATCAAAAGTTACGCGGAGAATTCGGAAGAGAATTCCTGGGCTGCCATTAGCCGCTTCTCTATATGCATCTGCATAGGGAGAGATAGAGAACATACAAACTCATTTTCATGACGAAAGATGGAATGACCTTGGAAATCACTGGGAGTAGACATTTCGATGACTAAATGCGAGATGGTGTAGTAAATGTTTGGATTACCCTATTCGGTTTTCACAGGTACCAGGAATTGTTCATGATGTTCGGTGTGAGCCTCTCGCACAAAGTGATGACCATCGACCGTGTAGCTAAGGGGCAACGGTTTGAACTCTCAACCCGAATGTTCGCGGTTCGAATCCTGACAGGTACACAAAACGTACGCCCTGTTGACGAGTCCCAAACAGGACGAAACAACTGTCCAGGGCTCTTTGTCGGTTATCACAAACATTTTCATCACATACAAATGCAACAAATATAACTTTAACAAACAATGTTTCTCAATCATGGGAATAAGTGACAGAAAACATATTTGGACAGGACCGTGGCGATGTAATTTCAGTTTGATACCGTGATCACGGACATTTCAAATGAGTCCAAGCTTTATACAAATTACTGGTTAATTGATCCTCAAAATGAGGACATATGTGGGAAACTATGAATATGTAAAAGCGAGTTACAAGTCAATTACCATTCTTCAGTGGAGAAGGAGTTACTGTAACGCTTCAGCTCAATCCAGTTCAATCGCCCGACACATATTGGATTGCAAAGAATATGACAAGCCTAGGGTCGCCTTTCGTGTCTTGATCCGCCAGAAAGGTGGTCATTTATTACGGTTCGCTGAAGCCGCTGCTATTCGACGTTACGAGTTCGATTTGTGTAAACAGACCGAATTTGTGGCTAGCCTCGCGCTGCCCTGGTAGGTGTCACTGTCCTCCCCCATCCCTCCCCCACCCTGTATTTATTCAGCTCCCTGTCCCAATGTCCAATGAGGCTCATTGATTGATTTCTCTTCGCAGTGTGTGTTTCGCCTGTCCCCAAACCTGTCACTCTTTTAACCAAACGTGATCTGAATGTATGTACACAGCTGATGAGATTACCACGAAATAGTTGAATTCAACACATCCTGTGATCATGATGCTTCTTCTTGCTATCATGAAATTGCTAAAGGGAACTGGTTGCATGAAATTAATAGAATTACCCAATGGCTCACCGGTAAGCTAACGAATGATGCCTTTTTGATGTTTGTATCTCAAGTTCATCAATTTAATAGGAGTTACTTAAGAAGTACTTAATGTTCAGTTGTTCACCGAGCTTGGCAAAGCAATACAATTGAACATCAAGTTATACTACCCAAGCTACAAAAACAACAATCAACACCGTTGTTTACAAAAGTGTCAGCAGTTATAATACTCATATTCAGTGAAAGGTCATGCTTCATTCTTTTCTCTAGGTCATGTGGTTGCCGTACATTTCAGCCACCTGATACAAACTAGCTACAGCAAAAAGCACCATAAACCGTAGATGGCTGATTGACGTGTAGTGTTGGAAACACCAGTTCTCACGTTTGGTATCATGTTAGTATGAATTCCGATCCATACTTGTTTCTCGTCCATCACCGCCCCGCCGACCCAGCAACATGGTTTTCCATTCACTGTAACGCATGCCACGTTTGATGATAGGTCAAAGAACCTCGATCTAATTCTCTCTTAAAGAGGACTGTCTTTCCGATTTTATTCGAACTGCCGAAGCGATTTCGGTTGTAACTGCAGTCGCACTGGTGACCATCGTCAAATATGGATTCGATAGTTGTAAACCTTTTTCCGCAGACCACTCGGACTTCCGTATTTTGGAACGTAAATCCGAAAGCCCATAGATGAAGCCCCGGTCTTTTTTCCATATTCCCGGAAGTATAGCTCTATGTCAAAAGTTAACGTGCATCTGGCATCTGAAAGTACCTCCCAAATTTCACTTATACGTTCTACCGCCAGCAGACTGTACGTAACTAGCCCAAAAGATTGTCTGCTTCTTCAAAGTTGTCGGGGCGGGGTTATCATGTGGCTACTGACGGATTCACAGACGGACACCGAAGTGATTATAACAATTCCAAATCGATAAAGTATCTTACATCAATCATAAACCGAGCGTCTCTGTAATTTTGTCTCACTCCATTTCACGATTGTTGCCAGTATTGCTTCCGAGGTTATAGATGTGCCAAATTTACTTTTATTTGATAATTTTTCACCCCCTTTGGTTTGGTTTGCATAGAATTGTTAGTTTTTTATTAGCGAGGTTAGATGGAAATGTGTGAATGATTCTGTGATATGCAAGCAAACTGTGAGGCCCACTATCGGCCCCAGACCCACAATTGCAAAGACAAACACATAAACACGCACGCCGATAACGATGGCGACAATGCGTGACTGACTGATTGTGTGTCGCGGTCTCTTAATCTAGTTCCTGTCTACGGGGATCAGAATTCGATACGAGATTTATGTTCTCTCTCTCTTTATTTATATATTTTATAATAAGTAGTATGTTAATGACTGAACAAAATATCCCGGAAGCATATATGTTTACTGTCAAGTTACTCGCTGTTCGTGACTATTGGATTGGCACTACTACTGCTATTGCCGGCGGACTCTTACGGGATCTGGATGAGTAGGTATGACAGCAAATATGTTACAGATGGATGGCACACAAAACTGTAGTAGTGTCTCACGTATCTCGAACCTGACATAAGAAAACCGCGTGCAGCCTCGTGTTCTTCATTCCTGACGGCGTATCCAACTGGTATTGTGTGATAAAATGACTCTCCCGCTGCTCGAAACAACCCAGAACAAGCATCGACACGAAAATTCTGCAGTCAAATAACTCAATCATAACAATGAAGTTTCCGTGAATTGATATATTCTTTGATTGCCACAAAGCCGGGTGATCGGTTATGCTTATCTGAGTTCCATGTATGTGTGACCTTTGACACCTGTCAAGCATAGTTCAGCAAGGTGAAGCAATCCACACTGAAACATCCCCGGCAAATTGGAAGCCAGTGTACAACAAATAAATTCGCAGTTTCCATCTACTGGCTGCTTGTTTACCCGAATGAAATTGGTTCAACGTTTTGTGATCTGTGGTGATGTGTTTTAATAAAAATAAAATTAATAAGATTTACAGAACATGAGGTTTTGCTCTATGAAGTTTGAAGTTATTCTTAAGTTCTGGCTTTTTAGATACTGTTAGTTTATTTCGGAAGTTATGGGAGATTTACCATGAGAACGTCAATGTCGATGAGTACGGTACAACCTAAATCTAGACCAACAAAACAAAGGGAGCTCTGGGGAGAAAATTCCCAACCTCGTTCTGGTCTTGATAGTAAACCTGTAAGGCGATTGATCACTAATGCTTTTGCCTATGGAGGATGTATCATCCATCAGCACGTAAGTTCACACGTGACATCCAAAAACACAGAAAAACCTCATTCATAAGGTAGATTAAACTACCCAATTTACGGAACTCACAGTGTAAATTGACAACGATATGCTGCGGTTCCGGGAGATCGTTTGGCCTACTGCTGCTTCGCGCTAATCCCTGAGGGTGACCCGATTCGGGCACGTCTGTGTTGACATCTTTGCTCTTCGGCAGTCCATCAGGGAAGTTGGACAATTCCATCGCATTCGAAATGCTACATCGAACTTGAATTGTGTTCAGCTGGGTCCCGATGATTGTCAGTTGAAGTGTTGAGACAGTCTTTGTCCTGAAATTGTGATCACAATTGATGAACAAAAACCGCAATGTGATTGTCAGTTCTGATGGCAAGATCATTCATGTGAGGCACCACAATGATGACGTGGTGAAATTTCATCAACAACATTTATCTTTTTCGGAACTAGACAGCAGAATACATAAGGATTTGATTGCGGAATACTGCATCAATCATGCAAGCATTTATGACAACTAGAGAATCTATGAGCTATGGAAAAATGACAATTACTGCCTGGATAGCCAATCAAATACATGTTATTCTAATCCTGTTTAGGGTCACAATACGTTACACTATACTACTAAAATATCCAATTTGAAAGAATCCAGCATCTGTTGTACAGTGTCAACCGGCTGTTATGAAACTGACAACAGCAGAAAGCAAAAGAAACGTCATTTTGCTAAGCGGGTGATATCTCGATGATAGGGGTTTAATGATCATGCGTAAATTTTCTGAATTTTCCATTGGGTCTCCATTTCTATCGCAAAAGGTTGATTGTACCATTGTTTTTCCCCAAAATGTTAGAAAAAAAACGCTAAACCAATGCATTGAGATAAAGAACCCCGTTACGCATGATTTGAGAATCTGGAGTACTCGTGTTCCCCAATATCCCCACTTGCAAAACATTGGGATGGTGGCTAATCGTTGCTTGTATGGAAATCAAAGTAGGCTTTTATGGACCTGTCCACTTAGCGTGTGCAAGGGTATTGTTCAGTTAACTAGACGAAATAATCAAATGTACGCAGTATGATCTATTTTGATTTTGCTCTAGAATCTCTAAGCTGACTAACCTGAGGTACGTATTCGATATGGTGCAAACCACTCAATCGTCTTAGTTTGAATGAAGATTGCATTTGTGTATAATTGATGAACCTTGGAGTTTATTTTATTTATTACTTTTTCATTTATTATTATTTGTTCAATTTAATTTGAGTTCATTTTTTTTTCCAATCCGTGATTCGACACCTCACGCCTAACGTATAGCTTGCATAACAAAATCGTTTCGAAAAACAGAGTTCCTGAATATTCATATAGTTCCTCACGATATATTCACAACGCAAATTGATTTTGAAGTAACCAGATTAATTTTTGGGAAGTGTGGAAACCTTTCCATTTTCCTAATAAAACAAAAGCAATCAAACAGGTCAACTTGTACAAAAGAAGATTACAGGTAAGAGCCATATCGAGTGTTGCGGTTGACGCGTAGCGAGTTCATGGGTGCAAGATGACAGAGGAGAAGCCTAAGTTGAACTCCAGTAGTTCTGGTTTACGAACCCTTTAGATTTAGAGGATATGCAATACTGATGATTCCAGGCAGGGTTAAAGCGACAGTATGATGCTATGAACGTTTTTCATTAAATAATTATAATTTCACTCGTCATGGCGTATACACTTTTTATTCCTAATTTTACACAATGCGGAACATTCGTATCAGTATTTGTTTTATCTTACAGAATTAGTTCGGTATTGTTGCGTATCTCATCAATCTGATGATATCTCCTTTTTGAAACGTTTCGGCCCGGCAACCACTGAGCGTCAGCTAGTTGAGGGTCAAACGGGACAAGCAAAACGGTGTTTTTTATGGGCATCAACGGGTCGAGTGTTTCGCTGAGTAGGGATTGACATCCCTGTCGATTCCCTGGAAGAACCGGACTGGATTCCACTTCCATCAGACAGTCATTCAGGGACCATTGAATCCGAGTTGTGGGCCGACTCGGATCGCTCAAACAATGAAATGTGATGCCAGCGTGTGGTTTGGTCCAAATGACCGAGTTATTATTCCAAACCACTGTCTGCGGGCTAAACGATGATGCGATTCCGTCCGATTCGCGCCCGTCCTTTCCGTTTGCCATCGTTGCTTGTATATACAGTCTACGCGGTGTAACTGAAAGCGGTCGACATAAAGGGGAATGAAAGTATTATCCCAATCCAGGCAGATGTGAAAAAGCAAATAGCTGATGATGTCTACTTACTGCATTCAAACTGTAAAAATACTAGCAAATTTTGAACTTTGCCATATCTACGGCACAGTTTCATCGATTAGTGCATGATCATCTCAATTGTGGAGCCTTTCTTGAGTGATAGTTGATGAAATGAAATGAATACTGGGTTTTCAAGCTCTCTCTAATAGAGTGATCACACAGGATGAAGAACGAATTCTCATTAACGGACTTAACTTCAACGTCAGAAATGCCACAAACAAGGAAAAATTAGCGGAACTGGAACAAACATTCAAATCGTCCCCGATACCTGAGGATGAGAAACAAACCATGCGACAAACAGTCATCATAGTTTTAATGCGGAAAGCAAAACCCAACATGTTATCACACTGAAAGAATAAAGAACTCAAAACACTGAAGGTGGTCAAAAATATCGTCATCCTCCCAGCAGAAGAAGGACCAATTACTTTGGTTATGGACAAAACTGATTCCATTCAAAAGGCTTAATAACAACTCCAAGTCACAAACATCTACAGTAGAATCGGAACAGACCCTTACCGCAAACCTGGGGAAAAAACCAACACCGTATTAAAACGACTAAAAGAACTCCATCCAATAACAAAACAAAGACACTGAATACTGAGAGCCCAAACTCGGGTATCGCACATATTTGAAGGGTAGTCGAAGGTACAAAAAAAGGAATTCCCTTGGGACAAACCGCCTCCTGTCCAGGTACAGCCACATAAAAGTTGGCAAAAGAGTTATGGGAATAACTGAAGCCGCTCATAGCAAGAAACCAGTAAGGCGTCATAAACTGAAGACAGTTCCTGGACAAGCTCAAAACTGTCAACATCCAAGAAGAAGAAATAATGGTCTCGTTCAAAATCGCCACTTTTTTCACTTCGACTGACTTCGATCTGGCAAGGTCCACGTTGCTGGAATTGATGACTGAGCACCCACCACACCAACCAATTGAACTTGCTGTCATTTGCGAACTCATGAATCTATGCGTGTGGAAGTATTTCGAATTCGGGGGTAAAATCTTAGAAGGGCTGAAAGCAAAATCAATGGAACAACCGGTTTCCGGATTCATAGCTGAATCGGCAATGTAAAAGCTGGAGAAGAAGGTACTACCAAGAGTTATGTCAAAACTTTGGCTCAGATATGTTGATGACAAATTCGTCACCTTGAAGAAGTCGGAACTGGAAAGAACAGACACCATCAACAATAACACATTTAGTGGTATCAAGCTCACAATGGAGACGGAGTAGGATAAACAAATTGCATTTTTGGATGTCTTGATCAGCAGAACGCTATCAAGAAAACTGGAGACAACGGTCTACCGCAAGGCAATGTATGCGGATCGAACCCTTAACTTCAAAAGTAATCATCCACAAAGACACAAAAGACGCTGTGTTCGAACCGGGTTCAGAAGAATCCAAACGCGCTGCAGCACCGACATACACAAGAAGAAAGAAGAAAGATACCTCCTCGTAGTATTTGCTCGCAATGGCTACACCCGCAACTTCATCAAAGAACTCTGACTCAAAGAAAGAAAGAAAGACACAACAGACGGGGAATCGGAAACAAGAAGGACCCTACCATACATCAAGGACTGCTCAGATCATATGGAATTCAAGTCATCCACAAACCGACCGTCTGTCTAGCGAAACTTCTGTCAAAACCAAAAGAGAGAATAATGGAGAGGGACCAGAGCAGCATTATCTACTAAATAAACTGCAAGAACTGCCCAAAACACCATATAGGACAAACTGGGATAAAACTGTCGAGAAGGATCCGTGAACACCAATCGGCAGTCAGGGGACGTGACCTATTACCGTTCACTTCCCCCCACGAAGATCAAGAGGGACATCAATTGGACTTCGAATTAGTAAGAATTATCGACCAAGCCCGGTTAAAACACGCCAGAGAATTTCTCGAGTTTTGACACCCTTCAATCAACTCAATAAACAAGTACGTCGAACTGGATCACGTGTACATGCCAATGCAACTGAAGGACAAAANGTTGTGACAAAAAAGATCATTCCGAAACCTGAGAACGGACCGAAATCGCAATCGGGACGAAAGGACAACTTCCTTCCCTCCCAACCACACCCGCTCGCAAACAGTTCAACGGCGGACTGAGTCGAACACAGTGAGAACAGGGGACAAAAATAGTCAATAGCCAAAGAACGCGAACCAGGAGAACATTGTCATTTCGATTGGTGATGAAACGCTTGTAAACAAATTTCTATGCTCGGTCAGCAGAAAGAATGAAAACTTGTAAAATTATTCGCAAATTTAGGTCTTTGCCCATACCTACGCCTCAGTTTTGTTGACATATTTCGGTCAACACAACGTTAGCATTTTAAATTTCAGTAGATTCATTGAATTTCTAATGAAATACATCGCATACTAAACGGAAATCAATAACTAGTTAGTACAAACGAGAAAACCATGCAATTCAGGTTGTTCAGGTTACTCAAAGCGAAATGTGGGTTTTCGAACACGGATCTTAATGCCCATTGATAGAAGTTGCACTGTGGGATATATTTGGCTGGTTTTAGCATCATGCGGATTTGTACGTGTTTGCAAAACCTTCGATGTTATAGCCCTATCGGAGCTCCTGGCATGAATATTGCTTTATTTGGTTAAGAGAAAGTAAATATGTTGAAAATGCTACGGACGGTTGACGTCATTCAACTCCATATCTCAGTTGCCATGAGTTTCTGCCTACGAGGTCTAGTCCCTTCGATCTGGTCGACAAGTGTCAACGATAAACAGCTGGGATCAGTGTTGTAAGCCCGTAATTTGTCCCTTTATTAATAACTTCCAGTGGAACAACCATGTAAGCAATGTTTTGCGAGATACGGATAATGTGTTTCTAAATCTCCTCTTTCTAAATTTGAACCATGCTTCATTCGATTCAGGGTCACCGGGGATTGAATGTTTGGAATGCACTTTTCTACCCCCACGTCGAATCGTGCGTATCAGACGATCATTGAACTGTCCCTAGTGTATTGAGGATACAAGAGACCGCGAGGCCGGACATGAAAATCATAGTGATTATCAGATTCGATTTGGATTGTGGTTGACCGATCAGGTTAAATTCAGCGCGGGCACACATTGAGAACAAAGAACAGGTATGATGGCGACCAGAGAATATCCCAAGTTATCAGTATTTGACAGCGAACGGGCATGACCTGAACCGCTCCCGGAGGGGGGGGGTGCTGGTGGTATGATGTATCTAAGCTAGACCTTCTATTTCACTATATTTCGCTGGTAATACATTTAATTCGCCTGATTACTAATGGTGAATCCAATATCAAAGTATGCTGTGAGTTTCACTATAGGAACGTTCTTCAGTTATGGTCAATCAGATATGAACACTTCGGAATGAAA
>UZAN01057894.1:0-12459 GCA_900618425.1 Echinostoma caproni
GTGGGACAAAGAGGTAAGAGCTACGAGCAGAGACTCAAGGACCTTAACTTGTTCTCTCTGGCAAGAAGAAGAGTAAGAGGGGATCTCATGGAAGTCTTTAAGATCATCAACGGGCTGTCCGGACTTAAGTTCGAGGACACGTTCCAGTTCATCCCCTCGAGTGGCNGGCTGGACATTGGAGCTAAGTTCTTCACAAGTCGCGTAATACCTTACTGGAATAGTCTGCCAGAAAAGGTGGTAAGTTGCTCGAACGTCATTGCCTTCAAGAGGGCATTAGATGACTGTTGGGCTTCTACCTTCCCTGAAGCAGTTTGATGGTAAGTAACTATTATTCCTGAGCGCCATTGCCCAGGACGTGATACTGCACCTTACTTTCTGCCTTTCAGAAAAAACCTATTGACTCGCAGTGTTGGAAGCCACAAGAACAGCCAACAATACATCAATCTGGACGTAATATTAACCCGGGCCACAGATTGTCCTGTGCAAACTGAACTGAAATGAAAATTGCGTCTTTCAGGAGAAATGATGGCACCTACCCCACCAAATAACTTCAACTACGGTAACTATGCGGCTCGTTTAGTACATCTTATGCGACTGTTGCATATCCATTCACCTCGCCAGAAAACATCCCTAGCCTACCTTTCCCCTCGATTAGCCGAAAGCTTGCACGTTTTTTCAGGGCAGAGGTTTGCGCACCACTGCAACCTCAATACAGCGGACCACATAAGGTACTGCGACGCTTGGAGAAAGCCTACGTCATAGAGCGCAACGGTAAACGTCAGACCGTCGGAACGGATGAAGAGGTGAATCGAACGTATTTAGAGAGGTTTTCAGTGTATATGCAGGACAGGGCGGACGGTAAAACAGGCGGGGAAGTGATGCTCTTCATGGCGCACCATCTACAGCACCACGCGGGCTTTAATCCGACTACCTCCAACATTCAAGCTATTGAAGAAGTCGAAGCAGGTGCCTCATCCTGTCTATCGGTAACCTATGTCCATCGAAGCCCTAGATTCATTAGGGAAGAAGATATACAACTACTGGAGTTCCTAACTAGGGTAGTTAATGCTCGAAGAAAGCCGATAGTGGTAGGTGACTTTAATGCACCGAAGATAGATTAGACAGCCTACTCTGCGCCAGAAGGGTTTTGGCGAATCTTTAGTCGATTTGATCATAGAAAGAGCTCTCCATCAACACATCGATGAAGCAACTAGGTGGAGGTATGGTCAAGCACCATGAATGCTTAGTTTGGTGATCACCAAGACAGCGAACGAAATTGAAGTGGTCCGGGTAGAAGAACCGCTAGGCAAGAGCGATCATGCAGTTATAAGACTGCGACTAGGGAATCAAGGACCATTCGTCCCGGATAAGTATCGAACTTCTCTGGTATAGATCACAGTAGGCTGAGGGAGTTGGGTCAACAGGTCTCGCGGACTACCTGGAGGAGCTGTGGATTAAGATTAGGAATAATCTCATAACACTCACAGATGAAGTTGCAACTCTGAGAAAGGTTAAAGAGAGAGAAGCAATGCCTTGCTGGGCAAGTGCAATTAGAAAGGCAATGAAAAGGGGACAGGTGGCATGGAAAAAATATAAGAAAACGGAAGGACATCGAGCTTACCGAGAAAGGCAGGTGTGCAAAGAGAACACCACCAGAAGTACGAAGCCAAGATCGTAGGTAATGCCAGGAAGAATCCTAAGGCATATTTTAATTACGCTCAATCCAAGGCCACGTTGAGAGACTCAGTCGGTGCAGTGAATAATGGGAGCAGCGAACGTGCCACAACTGGGGAGGAGAAAACCACGGCACTACTTAAATTCTTTCGGAGCGTTTACAGGTCAGACAAAGGGCCTCAAGGGCTTCCAGTGACCGGTAATTTGCAGATACCAGAGATGGAAGATGCAGTCATATCAGTGGAGGAAGTAAGGAAGATCACTGAGAAATTAGTTTCTGTGAAGGCGGCAGGGTCGGATGGGGTACATCCAGCGATATTAAAGCCGCTGGGATGTGTGGCAGAACCACTAGCAACCTTATTTCGTTTGTTCGTGGAGGAGGGGAGACTCCCCAAAGACTGTCTCCTGTCCACTGTCATCTCCATTCACAAAGGAGGGAACAAAGAAGTGTGCTAGTACTACAGACCATTAAATCTTACATCGGTCATCCTTAAGATACTAGAGCGCATAATAAGAGAAAAGATCGTGACACACCTTGAAAGATACAAATTGGTAGGGCCTTACCAGAATGGGTTCATGCGGTGGATGGCTTATCTCGCTAACCTCGTGGTGTTTCTAGACGAGATAACAAAGAGGCTAGACATGGGAGAGCGAGTGAGTGTGCTATCTTGACTTCAGTGAATCATAGGCTACTCGATCAGAAACTGAAAGCATTAAGGATAGCGCTTATAGTAGAACGTTGGATGGTGTCAAGCCTGAAGAGAAGATTATTCCAGGTAAGAGTGGACGAAGCCCTGTCATCAAGAGGAGAATTGAAGGTTGAAGGTTCCGTGCTGGGATCACTGTTATTCGTGTTGTTCGTCAATGATCTAGCGAATGGACTGGAGAATTCATGCTTTAAGTTTGCGGATGACATCGAGATAATCAGAGCAGTAACAGACGACAGAATGCAAAGAAATTAAGATAAGGTGCATTAGTGGTCGCTGGCGCGGGATCTCCCTCTCAGTGTAGCAAAATGCCAGCATCTCGTTGAGAAGAGAGGGCCCATTCCCATTCGATATGTGAGCCTTCCGGGGGCAGAAAGGAATTGAAGAGAGCAACTGAAGCTAGAGATCTGGAAGTGATAATGGGATCAGACTTCAGGCCAAGCCAACAATGCCGTCACGCTGCACAGAAAGCCACAAAGGCGGTATACCAGCTGAAAAGAGCGGTATATCCGAGAAAGCCTAGTGTTCTCTTACCGCTATACAAGGCTTTTGTACGGCCACACCTGGAATATTGCGTCCAAGCGTGGAGGCCCAGATTGGTGAGGGACAGTAGGCTTCTCGAACAGGTACAACGTCGCCTCACCAGGTGGTTTGGTCACTGTAGAAGGTTGCTGGAGTTGGGGCTGTTCTCTCTCAAGAAAAGAAGGAAAGGCGACCTTACAGAAGCGTTCAAGGTAATAGAAGGTTTGACGCAGATAGAGGGCGCCAATGAGACTATTTTTAGGATGAGAGATAGTGAAACCCTTAGAGGACACGCTCTGGGGCTGAAGAAGGAAAGACCCAGACTGGGGATCAAAAGCTCTTTTTGTAGTAAGANGTGGAATAAGCCGCCAAGCGAAATAACAGAAGTTGACACGGTAACACAATTCCAGCTGCAGCTTGACAGGGCGTGGGGTAGCATCTTTGGCGAGGAAGGAAGAGCATACCAGAGAAGTTGTATCACAGTGACTGAATTATGGGTGTCCCTTTTCACACTGCACTAATAACTTATTTTTTTGAGTTCTTTATGCGTGTAGGTCTGTGACAAAGCTTACAAGGAGCAAGATAATAGAGAAGCTACAATTCCCTGAAGACCTTACCGTCGTCAAGCCGAAGTACTGGGGGATCGAAGAGCCCACCAGAGCAAGAAACTGGACCATTTGGTATTTCGCCGTCAAGTCCTGGATCCCTGAACTGAACTGAACCGAACTGAGTTAAACTACTTGAACCTGCTCACTTGGAGGAAAACGTCACTTCCACTAATGGCCGCTCACCCGGTGCGGCACCCGCAACTCCCGTCCCAACAAGTCCTCCTCCTTCCACCTCGGTAAACCCCGCGACACCCTTGCAGTAGGCATCTGATCCCGACCCACCCCATCGGATTACTAGTCGCGGGAGAGTCCTTAAGTTACCTTGTAGTACGTTTTTACACTGAGCAGCGTACATAATCTTTTAGTCTGTGGTAGGCTTTTTCTCTTTCGCCTGTGTATCCATAATAGCATGCAACTCCCCCCCAGGAAAAGAAAGAAAAAGAAATAAACCAAAATTTATTTTGTCTATTTTTAAATATTGTTTTCTCCACCATACTTTACGTTTTTTCTGTATGCATGAATACACAATGAAAAAATAAACAAAAAACAAGAATACCTTTGCTGTTTGTTATTTTGCTTACCTTCGCCTCACCGATCGGCTTCAACAAGGGCTGCTTTGACCTTCTTTATTCCGTTCTATTCCAGACTGCACACTCAAAACTCGGGAGAAAACCTTCGGTCAAGAAACACAAAGACCCTAAAACCCATGAGGAAAATTTCGAATAGGAGAACACAGCAAGAAACAATATTGACACGTTCCCCACCCTTCCCACCGATCCAGCACAAAATGGGTATCCAAGACCTTTTTCTGACAGCCCCGTCAGTTTTTTACTGGCTCGTGCCCAGCTGCGACGATCCTCCTATTTTCTCTAAAGACAAACCAAAACTGGGCAAGTAGCGAAATGACGACGGACCTACAGACGCTTTTCCATGGCATTTTCATTTCCCCATATTTCTCTCATGGGCCAGCAACCCCTGCCACATCACCTGGAACTATTTCTACAGCTGATTCCCAATATTATCGCGGCAACACACCAAGTGATCCTTTTTATTGGACATGCAAACCACAGCAAACAATGCATGCACCTTTATCGAAGGTTCTCTCTGACCTTCTAGGGTGGCGGGGCTCTTTAGTGAACAAGCAACCCCCATTCTACATGTACCTTTCCTCCTTTGCATCTCATTGTTTTATCACACCAAGGCCACCTCCTTGGTCAGCGCGTGTTTGCTTTCACTTTCCGCACACTTACGCTCCCGCATCTTTCTTGCTCTACTGGTCGTAACAATACAACCCGTCCTCCTTTTCGTGAATCGTCTCGTTCTGTTTTCGTACGAACATTCGCTTGCGACTTATATGTATTAGCCCGGGGTATTGATAAGCCAGTGCCTACAGCGCGTCGACTTTTTGATACACTCCGAAAGTTGATTGGTGCTGACACTTTGGAATCTATTTCTTCTCTATAACCTCTTCTCTTCAGGCCTAGTTGACCGTTTGTTCATACAATTTAGCCTGGAACAATTACGAGGACACCAAAAAACTCTTCAAACAGACTCAGAATCTTCATTCGCTCCGATTTCTTCTCCCCTAGGGTTTTCTCAGACTGGAATAAACTTCCACTACAGATTGTGAATGCCTCCTCTTCCGTTTCTCCGATCGCATGCAACCTCAACCTCGCCGCACCATAGTGGACCACGCACCTCTTTCAAGGAGCTTCCCGTTCTGCTCGTGCACCGTACTGCAGAAAAGGAGTAAAATAGAGAACCTGAAACATTGGGTTCAAGCCTGAAACGCGAGCACCACTTCAAAACTTCCATACCTCGCTTCTGCGTTACACCAAGTGCATGGTTCAAAATTCTTTCGCGGTGTAAAAAGTCCTCAGAAATCAAAATAATCTCGCTAGAACGAAAGTGGAGTGCATATCTACCTGATTTCTACAGACCTAACGGATTGTGAGAAATTTTTTGGACAAACTTTTCGGTAGGTCCGCGCGTCTGATCTTGTGGTTATCCTACAATTAACGCACTTTTTGTGGAATTTAAGTTCTCGATCGTAGACCTTGAACTTTCTCTGTAACACTAAGCATGGAAGAATGTGGAAAGCAGAATTCTGAGGTGCGCAGAAATGTGAAAAGTGAGCCTCCAGCGGCATACGGTGTGACTGTTGTGGCTACTGGTATCACCCGGGCTGTGCCCACCTAATGAAAGAGCGTACGAAATATACTCGAGTAATTCAGTGCTCCAGTGGATGTGTTATCTGTGCGTAGCCATGACAGAGAACACAACTCGAAAGCGCACAAATAAGGGGCCCGAACCTGGCAGTACCGCCAATCGAGACCACAAGACTTATCTCGACCAGAAGTGATCGATCAAACACTTAGACCAGAGGGCTGCTAGCCTCGAGAACAAGTTGTCTGAATTGAAACGTGCAAAAGAACTGACGACGGGCCGAAACAGAAGTTTCCTCGCTATGAACCACGAGGAGCCGGTCATAAGAGACGCGAAGGTCCGGGCGGATATCGACGGTCGAAGAGCCCGGGCTATCCTTAGAACTGCAGGTTTACCCGTGTATGCCCTCATAAATAGAGTACAGAAGATTGGGAGATGGAGAGAAGAATGCGCACCTGGTGCCAGGGTTGCTAGGCCCATTCTAGTTCGGAAATCCCAATATTAGAGATATGCTACTATGCAGTAGTGAAAAAATAGAACGAGCTACTGGGGGTAGATACCCAATAGTACCAGATAACCTAAATTGCATGACTAAGCGACCCCCGGTGGACGCTCGTCTTGAAACGAATCAGCCGGAACTAGGGAAAGGGGCACCCATAAAGAGCGGCCCACAAAGTGTTCGAACCCACGCCTTGGTAAAGGTTCAAAGACTACAAGGTGGGCAGTGAGCGCCGAGTTATGCTGAAGTCGTTGCATGCACTCCACACCGAGGCAGCTCTCAAAATGTTGTCGAACCCATCAGCCCCGAGCATCACACAGTAAATGAAAAAGTACAACCGAGAGCACCGGAAATAAACTTCAAACAACAGATTCGATAGCGTAACCCACTACCTGTAACACCATTACCCTGCAGTAAGGGGGGTAAACGGCAGATAAAACAGCAAAGGGATAAACCAGGAGCGAACAAGCAGACGAACAAAAAAAGCGGCCAGGGGAATAAAACAACGCCGCTAAAGGATATTTCAGCCGTAGATATGATTATAACTATGACCCCCGAAAATAAGAGGCCAAGGGATGATATAAGAAAGCCGCGGGTAGGAGCTTCGTTGTTACTAAACAATGCCTCCGTTCAACCGGATATGAATGAATCGGAATTGGACTGTGAGAAAACAGTCATCGACAGAATGGTTCAGCTAAAAATTAATCCCTGTGAGGATTCGCGGAGAAAAGAAACCAGTGTGGGAGTAAATACCCTTGTAAAAATCGTGCAGGGCCCTCGGGTACTACGCACGAGGGAACTCATGAAGAAAATAGCCTAAACACAGAGGCCCCAGCACTGCGACAAAGAAAATTAAAAACGTGGTATACAAACGTCTGCAGTGTTGGAAATAAGTGGGGAGAACTGAAAACCAGATGCCCAGAACATGACGTAGTTATTCTGACCGAAACATGGTTGTCACCAGGACACGTCATAGATCATCTCATCCACCCGGACTTTACTGTGTATAGGACAGACAGGGAGGTAAGTAAAGGAGGCGGAGTGTTGATTCTCGTAAAGAATCAGTATGCTCAGGGGGAAACCACTGAACTGAGACTGTGCACCCCCACTGTGCAAGCATTTGGATGTTCTATTCGGAACCGGGACGACACTTCGTCATCCTTGGAGTCCACAGAGCACCCCCGACTAGATCAGACAGAATAGAGCTGATGAATACACTGAGCACATTATTAAGAAAAAAGGCGAAGAGCAGCATAGTTGGTGATTATTTATCTGCTCGAAGTAGATTGAGACTATGCTGACGCGAGAGATACTCCCTCTGAAGAGGAGTTCCTAAGGTTTTTCCACGAGCATGCACTTTATCAACATGTTCGACAACCAAATCGATTCAAATATGGGCAGAGATCCTCCATTTTAGATCTAGTGCTTACTCGGGCGGAGAAGGACGTTAGTGAAGTGACTATGGAAGTCTCGCTCGGCAAGAGCGATCAGAATGTAATCAGGTTTAGGACGTGCATAAATCAGGAAAAGCCCCCCCCCCCAAATTCATCAGGAACTTCGGTCGAATGAATGTGGCCGGCCCACTCCAAGAAGCTGGGTCAACCATTTGATGGTCGCCCAACGAAGATGCATCTGTTGAGAAGGAATGGGGCGTACTTTGGGAACTCCTAGTGGAGCTCACTGACGGGTACGCTCCATTGCAACCGAAGAGGAATTCTCAAGACCCTGCATGGTAGACAACTCCCATAAAGAGAGCGATAACTTTCAGGGGGCATAAATGGAGGGACTATACAAACTTCGGAGGGCAGCGCAGGCAGCTGGCCTACAAAATGGCTCGAAATTACGCAAACAAGCTTATTTAACAAGCTAAAATGGAACATAAATTGAGGATTGCTCAGCAAGCTAAAACCAATCCTAAAAGATTTTACGCGTATGTACAATCGAAGACAATCGGTTGGGTCCTACTAAACGACGCAGGGCAAGAAGTTTCATAAGAAGCGGAGAATTGCGAGATACTCAAAACGTTTTTGAAAGCGTCTGTAAAATAGATGATGGGCGCAGCTACCCCTCACATCCGCCACAGTTACGAACTCCTCCAATGAGCTATCTATAGTTAGACAGAGCTCGAGTTCTGAAGATACTCACTGAATTAAAATCTGGCAAATCATCGGGGAGTGATGGACTTCATCCGGCCATCGTCAAGCCGCTCGAAGAGATTTTGGGGGCTCCCGTATGTGCAATATACGAGAAATCCCCAAGACTGGGTGAGATACCGAACGACTGGAGGACGGCGACAGTTGTGAAAATACACAAGGGAGGTGACCGAAAGGCGCCAGAGAACTATAGACCAGTTGGTCTCACTAATATCCTCTGTAAAGGACTTGAGAAAATCGTTAGAAACGGTATAGGTGAGCATATTGTGCGCTACAATCTACCATCCCCGACCCAATATGGGCTCCTAAAAAAGAAGTCATGTCTCAGCAACCTGTTATGCATCATAGATGAAGTCACAAGGAATGTTTAGAAAGGCTTTTGACTCAGTCAATCACCGATTACTTCTCAAAAAGCTCGAAAACTCTGGCCTTCCTGGAACTTTGCTTAAATGAATAGGGCGTTTCTGAGCAGACAGACCTTCAGGGTTCGGGTAGGAGAGACTATCGACGGAGGGAAATTTCACCAGTGGGCTGCTACAGAGCTCCGTCCTAGACCCGATACTTTTCCTGCTGTACGTCGATGACTTAGTTAGGGCGTTTGTCCATCTCGACATTCGTGTTTTGCGACAACGTAAAACTATTTAACTCAGGCCCGTGAGACCAACTATAGGAAAACCTAACAAAGGTTATCTGTTGGCCTCAAATATGGGACCTAGACCGAAATCCGTCAAAATATCACATATTGAACACTGACGGCGGTCCAATTAGTATAAGCACGGATTCGGAAACCACCGAACTAACACGCGTATCCCAAACGAAGGACTTAGGGATAGTAGTTTCCGAAAATTACAAGCCAGGCGAACAGTGCAAAGCCGAAGCACAGAGGGTGAGAGGTCAAGTATTCCAGTTGAAAAATACAATGACCACTCGGATTCGTCAGGAAACGGTCATGTCTGTCCAACCTGCTTTGCTTCTTAGACGAGATGACAAGGTACATTGATCGGGGGGAACGGGTAGAGGTTTGCTACCTCGACTTCGTCAAGGCCTTCGACTCGGTAAACCACCGCCTGCTCTTACGGAAACTAAGCTTGTTTAGAATTACCCCTAGGGTGAT
Organism: Echinostoma caproni; assembly: GCA_900618425.1. Classification (NCBI taxonomy): domain Eukaryota; kingdom Metazoa; phylum Platyhelminthes; class Trematoda; order Plagiorchiida; family Echinostomatidae; genus Echinostoma; species Echinostoma caproni. The sequence goes on from UZAN01057894.1 coordinate 9,444, forward strand.
GGAGTGGATCACGAGATGCGTGACAGGCTGGAGTTTCAAAGTTGGTGTAGCAGAATACGGGTGACGAAGAGGAATGGTTCACATTGAGGTCCCGCAGGGGTCCCTACTCGGCCCACTCCTCTTTCTGTTGTACATAAACGACCTGAGCAGGGACTTCAAAAAACCCTGCTTCAAATTCGCTGACGAGGTAAAAATCGTCGGGTCCTCAAGAGGTGAGTCTATGCAGAGAGACTTAAACAGGATTCAGGAATGGTCGGAGGCATGGGACCTTCCTCTAAATGCTCGTAAGTTTCAACACCTCAATGGAGAAGGAGGGCACCATGGTAGGAAATTCTTAGGGCCACCTGGACAGCAGGTGGAAATTGCCCCAATGACCTCTACGCGAGACTAAGGAGTGAGCATGACCTCAGACTTCCTTCCCTCTTTGCAGTGTCGGGATGCTGTGAAGAAAGCAACTGGAGCCCTATATCAGCTCTGACGTGCAATAGGGTCCAGGAGGCCGGAGGTCCTCTTACCACTCTATAAAACGTTTGTACGACTACACCTCGGATATTGTGTTCAGGCGTGGAACCCGTTCTTGTTCAGATGTGCTAAAGCGCTGGAAAAGGTTCAAAGGCGCTTCACGAGGTGGTCTGGTGGGATAAGAGAGCTACCGTATGAGAGGAGACTGGAGGTGCTGAACCTTTTCTCACTGGAGAGACGGAGGCGTCGAGGCGATCTCATAGAGGCTTTTAAGATCCTTAAAGGGATCACAGATATAGGAGGTGGTTCCCAGTAGCTTCTAAAGCTAACTGTAACCACCTGACTCGGAGGGCACGCACTGAAACTGGCAAAGGATAGGGTAAATTGTCGACTGAGAGCCACATCCTTTCCAGTTCGAGTCGTGAATGACTGGAACAAACTGCCAAGGGAAGCCATAGCATCCACCTCAGTGGCTGAATTCAAACACTGTTTGGATAACTTGTGGGTTAGTTTGTTCATCGGAGGAGAGTAAATGTGTCAAGAGCCTGAAGCTCGTCTCCCTCCCCTCCTCTCTACATAGAATTGGCCTCCTTAATCCCCACTTCCACTTCTCTTTTCACCTCTCTAACAGAACCTCCAATTGTTCGTAACTTAAATTTTTTCATCTTTACGGGCTTGTAAGCAGAGAGTTAAGGAATTCCACAACAGACAATTCTTCTTCGTGCTAGAAGTAACCCTAATTCCTTATTCAAGTCACTTCACCGTAAAAGGCAACCAACCTCCTCGACACTAGCTCTCAAGCTACCTGATGGCTCTCCTGTAACCACCTCTGCTCAGGTTGCAGAGATCTTCCGGGCTCATCATGAATCCGCCTTTAATTTCCCTCCTGTCTCTTCCCACCCCAATCTTCCCTCTCTTAATGCACCGCCTCCATTAGAAAATTTCCTCATTCTTCTATGGGAGACCGAATCACTCCTCAAATCCCTAAATCCCTTTAGTTCGATGGGATCAGACAGCATACACCCTAGAATGTTAAGAGAAGCCGCCTCTGTTCTTGCTCCGTACTATTCCACCCTTTTCCAGAAGTGTCTAGATGCTGAAATAATGATAATGATAATGGTTTATTTCTCGGTTTACTTCGAGAAGCGTGCCGATTGCTCACGATCGAGTGGGTAAAGTTACAGTGATAATTTGTTCAAATAAAGCAGGATGAATGATCGGAATAGGATGTGGTAGTTATCAAACTTGTTTGTTTACAGGGGGGCCGATTGCGAGATACCGTTGTTTGAATGGATCATCGGTCGATGTAGCGCAACGAGTGTTTGACTTGAAGGTCATTATACACGAACGTGGTATACATTTCCGTGTTTTGAGTCATATGTGTAGATATGCGAAAAAAATGTTCATGGCGGGAAGATAATAGACATTTTACATATTGTACAGTATATAAAGAGATAAAAACTGGTTGATAAGGTAAATCAGTGTTTCTATGACAGGACGTGAAATACGTTCCCTTTGTGGAGGAATGTCAATAAATATTTATAAATTGTCGTTATTGGAGGACGAGTCGATAAATATAAGCTATCATGTAGATAATGAACAATTGAGATAAGCTTTTCAATGTGAATAAGTTGAGAATACGAATTTTCAATTTTGAATGCATGCGATCAAAATTTTGTCTGCAGGTATAATGTTCAAGTACATAAATTATTTTTCTGATATGAGGAGGCTTCTACCACTAAAATTATGTGTTCTTGTAAGAGGTTTCGAAACCTTTTCTGCAAGGAGCTCCTTGATACCCTAGGGTATTAATAACAAAAAGAGTACGCTTTCTGTTCTGAACTGAGTAGCATTATTCAGTTCAGTATATAGAACTCGGTGAATATAGACATGGTTATGACCATCACTATATATGTATGTAAAACCATCAGTTTAATCTATGATTATGTTAGATGTATACGACTGGATAACCAGAGTAACTTTTAACATAGGTGAGTTGAGCACCATGTATTCAATTATGTGTTTGGCATGGAACATAATTGGCTAAGCATCGTTCGACAATTGTTAAAAGCGGAAAATAATCTAGGAGACAGATGATAATTGGGAGCTCGGTATGCTGTTTCACACTTTATCGAGTGCTTAATCGCTAGGTGTTCGTGTTTGAGCAACATTTTGAGCGCTGTCACATGACGCCGCCTTGAGTCCATGTCAACTAGTGTTGTGAGGTAGAAATCTGGTTAGATCAGGCTGAGACAGATGGAGATTCTTTGAGGAGCAATTACAGTACCGTTATACCACGCAGCTGGATGGAGAATTCAGTCAAACATAATCATCAGTCATGTGAATAGAATATAAGAGAAGGGTAAGAGACAGGTATCGCTTCGGAGCCGGGCACCCCACGGCTGAGAGAGATTCGGCTTATCGGCAACACTCTCTAGCTAGGAGGGGGAAGTTCCCCCGCTGGTATTGCGCTCAGGGTAGAGATGGTAGTTCTTCCATCAGTGTTAATATGTAAAAACATATATTAGGGGCAGCATGGCAGATGCATTGCTGT
>UZAN01057901.1:0-12454 GCA_900618425.1 Echinostoma caproni
GTCCGGCGAAGCTATTCAAAAATCGTATACTACGTACCAATTTTCTCAATCTGGAATCGGCTGAAGTGATTTATCATTATGGAAATGATCTACGTCCTTCAAGAGGATTGGTGTTGAACCAAATTGGTCAAAGAATGTATCAACTTCTTGACTTAGATAATGGGTCAGTTCATCGCAGACATAGTGACCAAATAATTTATAACACTCCCAATTCTGAACGTTCTAATCCTTATCTTTCTGAGTTTATTCCAGATGAAAACCATTCAAATGAACCTTCCAAGAGTTCCATTGCAAATCCTCGACGATCCGAACGTTTACGTTTCGAATAGAGACCTGATTACAACAACCTTCATTCAAGCTGCGGTGGATGTGGTGATTGTGTATAAACCGAACACTCTTGTTTCATTACATGATCGATTGCTTTGTATAAATTCGGCGCGTAATACAAAAAACTGATTTCGAATATTCTGGAGTTCTATTCCATGCTGCGTACTAGTTTGGTTGGAGCTTAATTGCGCGGATTATTGCGGTTCAATTCCTGATACCAAATACAGATTACTACACCAATACACCCCCAAAGGAGAGAGTTAGGCACTGGCGTCTCCTAGGGTTGATACAGTAAGATACAAAAGCTCCAAATCATACAGGTAGCAGGAATCAATGATGATTCTCCGTAGCCAACCAACCCTGCGAACGTAATGAACCACAAATAGTGGTTCGTATGGGAGAATAGCACTGCATCCGCTATGTTCTCCTAAATGATGTTTTACATATATGTGTTCAAATACCAGTTCAACCCTAAGCGCGATACCATACTAGCTAAGATGCTGCCAGTAAGCCAAACCTCTCTCAACCGCGGGGTGCCCGGCTCCGAAATAAACTCCTATTTCCCAATATTTTATTTTCTTTTATCCCACTATAGTGACTGATGATCATCTATGCATAACGGCTGCAGAAACACTCCTCAACTAGCCTCTATCTGGTTCAGCCTCATATGACCAGAATTCCACCTTACAGTATATGAGAACTTAAATCCGAGGTATTGTTCAAATGAAGGATAGCGGAAAAAAGAAAAAACCACAGGAGCGAGACCAGTGCTCCTCCTGAGCGATCTACCAGCAACTGATACCACATAGTGGAGACATTCGCCTCTCTAGTTCTTCCACTGGAACGGTATGAATGTTGACCAGCATGAACCAAGGTATGCACATGCGCATGTTTCTGTGCATGCAATGGTATGAATAAGTGTGATTTTATGTACTCCCGTATGGGTACGCTGTATGCAAGCATTGAAGTATAGTCTAATAATAGGTATGATTCTATGGTGGTATGTATACATGAGTATAATAAAAAAAATAATTTATTAATTAGGATGATTGGATCGGATCACCCGTATACCCACACACGGGTTCGTTCCCTACCATCCCAATCAATGTACTTTTGCCAAATATTTCTGCTTACCTAAGATGGAGCGTGAAATAAAGACATAACATCAGCAGTCGGCAGTAATCAGGACGCTCCACGGAACCTGAAACCTACAAACCACTCGCACGCCTCCTACAAACCCCCTAGAAGGGATCAACATGGGTGTCAATCACTTTTCACTTGAGACATTACAGTGTGTCTCTATCCCTTCCCTTCGCAGCCAGACTCCATCTAGATTTTTTTCTGTCTACGGTTCATACCGTTTGTGGGTGCTGTTTTAAATGTCTCTGAAGAAAGGCGCTCCTCCGAGAGACTAGAAAACTGCCGTTGTGGTGGCGTTACAAAAAGGTGGTGGTAGATCTGACGCACAGTATTACAGACCGGTTGGCTTAACTAGTATTCTATGCAAGTGCATGGAAAACCTAATCAAGACTTATGTCTGTGCCCACCTTTTAAAGTATGCATTACTTAGCGTGGCCCAGCATGGCTTTATGAAAAACAAGTCGTGCCTGTCTAACCTCTTATGCTACCTAGACAAAGTCACTAAACTATAGACGAAGATATAACAGTAGAGGTATGTTACCTAGATTTCAGTAAGGCGTTCGATTCCGTAAGTCATAGATTGCTTCTACACAAGCTAAGCTTTTCAGAATCACAGGAACAGTATATAAACGGATGGTAGCATTCTTGACCAATAGGACATTTTACGTCAGGGTGGGAGAACAAACGTCCCAAGTCCTTCATATCACTAGTGACATGCCATAAGGCTCGGTGTTAAGCCCGCTTCTATTTCTGTTGTTCACGAATGATCTAGCAGAAATTGCCTGCTCACCTTGCTTCATTTTCGCTGATGATGTATAGGTTGTTGGATCTAATGGAAAATCAGACTTAGTAGATATTGCAAAGGTGGTTAAGTGGTCCCACACATGGGATCTGCCGCCAAATGTGACAAAGAATCAGTTGCTCTGTAGAGCTGTGGAACCATTGAAGGCTCTTGGTGATTGGGGACGATTCGAGGTAGGCACTGTAACCCGCACCAGGGATCTAGGAGTCACAGTAATCGCAGATTACAGTTGGGGTACAAATGTGAAGCTGCAGCACACATGGCTAGACAAAAACTGTTTCAACTAAGAACAGCAGTTTTGTGTAAGAAGCAGACATATTTATACCCATATACAAAGGCCTCGTCTAGAATACTGCATTCAGGCTTGGTCGCCCTTCTATAAAAGTTTGTCTGGAGAAGGTTCAACGACTAGCAAGACGGATGGTACAGGGTTTGCGGAGAAAAACATAACAAGAAAGGTTGTATGCGCTCAGTCTTTTTTCACTAGAATAAAGAGATTGTGCGGAGACCTCATTGGAGTATTTTAGATTAAGAAGAATTTGCTGAGTTCAGATACGGGCTTGCGCTTCACTGAGGCTCCCCACCAAGGAACACGTGGTCATGAGCTCAAATTAATGAAACAGTGTTCTATATTGAATCTACGATCACATTTCTTTAGAAATAGGGTAGTGGATAATTGTAATAAGCTGCCGTCTGAACTGATTAAGCAGCCAAACGTCCAATTCTTTAAAAGGGCTATGGACGCCAGATGGTTGGAGTTTTCCCTGACATAGAATGTTAGGTGTATTAATTGTTTTTGTATATTATGGAACGCTTTCACAATAAAAGTCTATCGCCGACAAAGCGAGAAGTAAAATTGAAGCTAACCGGTCTTGAAGGCTTCCCGATAAGTCTTCCTACCAATCGCAAATTATGGGCGACTTCCTAGTGTCTCGTTGCCCGAAGTAGACAAAAGCACTCGTGGGAGTCGTAGACGTTTATTGGCGTATCGTGGTACTAGATAGTACCGAAAACGTGCCGAGAGGACGCTAAACTATGCAAGCAATAAATGTAGTAGCGAAGCGGAAGCGTGTCACACGTGTTGCGTGGGTTTGAACAGGACCCAGCTTGTATATACACTTGAGCGGAAAACTTTGCTCAGTAAAACAAGTAGAAGTAAAAAAAGAAGTATCACAGCTGAAGTCAGAGTTCATTGTGAAGAAAATATGAACGGAAAACGTCCTCGTGGGTTGTTCCTTGTCCTCCTAAAACCGTAGTCACTAATAATTCTCTCTTTCTGTCTGTTTTCAGATAGAAAGTGAAACCGATCAATCGCAGAGGTGGACGCACACTCAAAAGCACACCACCGAAGGCATTCTAGACGCTTGATTGGCCTGTGCATTACCAGTCCTGTGCAACCTGACCTGACCATACCAATCTTTTTCAGTCACGCCTGAATTCGTGTTTGGCTTGAATTTCTCGCATAGAATCTGGTTCAGCCGATGACCCTTTGTTGACTGGAGCCCACTGATATTACCGATTGAACATTCCAACATCTTATTCACACATCAATCTATCTGTAATCCAGAAACCCGAAGTGAATGATGAAGAACTCCTGCAGTCGAAGCACAGTGGGGTCGTATCAGAGCTCACAAGTGCAAGGAACTGGACGCATTGGCATCAGCCGCAAGTCCTATGCATCCGACCTGATCTAACCGGCTTACCCGGCCTCTATGTGATCCTGTTAAGAAGAAAATCCATGGGGAAAGAGAATTTCGAAAGCTGTCGAAGCGCCTCGTGAACATTGGAGTTTGATTGCGGAACAAACTGGACTCTCGTTGGTACCAGCCGCCAGTCCGGTGAACTGACCTCACCTGACATTGTCACCGGTGGTCGTGTGAGAGTAATACCTGACTATGGCACTCAAGCACCCAGGGTTACACCAGTCTGGGGCCCACAAAGGCTACGAGTAGCTGAAATTGAAAGAGCTTCGATGCCATTGGACGTGCCCGCAACTGGGTCGACTATACAAAGACAAAGAGTAGATAGGGCTCCGCTAGGTAGCTCTAAGCCCAAAAGTGCAAAAGAGCCAGGGGTGGTTAACTGAGGGGAGCCACCATTAGCAATGAGCCAAAGAAGGGCTACCAGTGTTCAACAGAAACGAAGCCCGGTAAAGAAAGGATAAATGATGCGCAGAAACGGCTTCATTTGGAAGAAAAGAGCAAAACCACGCACGATGCTCCGATAAAAAACGCTCCGATTATCGCACCCGCCTCGGTGAAGAATATCATTCTGGACACTCAAAGACCTAGGTCGGACAGTTGGGCAACTGTTGTTGCAAATACGCCCTTCGATTGGCTGCGCTACTCTCTCGTGCTTGTTTGCCACGTTAGAATCTATCGATAACGTCATTCATATACCAGTGATAATTAAGACCAGGATCTACAAATATTCTCGTCAGGACATGCTACGACTAAAATCTGTTAATTATTTGCTACCCACTGATTATTTGCTTGATGAGAGTCATAAAAGTTTTGGATAAAAAACGCAGATGGTCCGGGTGGCAGACTGCATTTACTCGCACACCTCCTGCCAAGATGACTATGCCATCATTGGTCAGCACCAAAGTTCGCTCACTATTCACAAAGATCTCAAATTTAACCCCTATTCTGAACACGCATTAATTCCAACATAAGTTGTTTGTGTGCAAGAAACCTGGCTGAATCAAAACATCGAGGACGGTCTCGTGCGAATCGAAGGGTTTGATTTCTACCGGCGGGATAGATAGCGGAGTAGAAAAAACACCGGAGGCGGTGTGGCTAATTACATCAATGTTTCCTGGTGTGGCAAGTCAGAAGTCATATATGACTATTCTGAAAAGTGCATTGACTGTTTGTCTGTTCATTGTCAACCTGAATTTTCTCGTCACAAAATTACAACCATCACCAATATGTATATATCTCCCTCGTGTACTCGGACCGACATTTCTGCTTTCTTTGATTCTTNAATTCACGAAATGTGGAACCGAGACGGGATAACTGGGCTTTACAGGAAGGATTTTCACAGATCGGTCAATAGAGATATCTCCTTCGTGTACTCGAACCGACATTTCTGCTTTCTTTGATTCTTATATTCCATTTCTAGTTTCATTATTAGATGAAAATCTCCACTTACTTGTTGGTGATTTCAATCATGCAAGCATTTCTCTTCTGGCTTCTGTTTGGTTTGTCTGACCTTTCTCATACTCCTATCGGAGGTAGTTCTGTGCTGGACAGAGTGATCACAAACCATCCCAACTTATTCCCTGTCAAACTAATGGCTCCGGCTTCTACCAGTGACCATAGTATTCTTCTTGTTAGACCAAAGGTATTCTCTCACATTTCTTATCAAGCATTCACACGTTCTACTCAGATAATATTTCACCTAAGGGACTTTTCACTTAACCGTATCTCTCTTCTCAACCGTTCTATTGTGATTGTTCAGTCTTGATTTGGTTCTTGTCCTCCGCTTTTTAAATCTGTCAATCTGTTCACTGATACGATTAAATCAATCTTTAAATTGCGTTGTCTAATGAAAACCTTGTTTGTCTGTAACGGTAAAATCACCTCACCCTTTTTGAAATCACTGAGAAGAGACAAAGAACTGGCCTACAAATCTCAGTCCTGCATCACTTATAAAGCACTATTCTGAGTTAATCAGGTCCGAAATAACGTACCTCAATGCAATCTCCGCCGCCCGAATTCTGCGAACAAAGAACACCAGGCTTTTATTCGCCTTATCTGTGGGTAGAACAGAAAACATTCTAATACCTCTATGGATGTTAACAGCGTCAACGCTGCTTTCATCCACCCGTCAAACGAGAGCCAGATTCCCTCATTCCTACGCAATGAATCCAGTTCAGTGCCCTTTTCCAATAAGTTAATCTCCAAGCTTCTTCGATCCTGCAAGGCATTCTCAGCTGCAGGCCCTGATGGTCTTACTCCGGCACTTCTGAAAGTTGGAGCAGCTTCCCTAATCCATATGATGACATCCACAGTCGATGAGTCCCTATCTTCCCGGTCGATCTCTCATTCTTGGCGTCCAGTGACCATTATTCCAATCCCCAAATCCACGTCCTCAACTGTTCTTGCGAAAAGGTTTCGTCCTATTGCGTTGACCTCAGCGGCTCTAAAGGTAACTGAAAAAGTCATCCTGGGTCGGTTACAGTCAGACACCACATTTTCCCATGACCCCCTTCAGTTTGCATATAAACCAAACAGGTCCACATTGGACGCCGTATCCACTCTAGTGCATTTTCTCAGCAAGTCATTGAACCATTCGGTCAAGTCTGTCCGTTGTATTTTTCTTGACTACTCGTCTGCGTTTGATTCTGTTTCCCGATCATCTCTTCTTTTAAAACTTGAATCTTCTGGCACTCCAGAACAACAGCTGTCATGGCTTGCCGACTATTTCACACAGAGGGTCTAGTGCACCGAACTAGGAAGAAGGGCATCAAAACCACCTGCTAACAATTCTGGTGTTCTTCAAGGTGCTGTTGAATATCCGCATCTTTTTTCTGCCTTTATTAGTGATCTTTCTGTCCCACCCCCTGAGCACATCCAAAGTATACTGACGACGTCATTTTGTCTCAGACAGTTTTACCTCCCCCGGACTTTCATTCTTTTACTGAAAACCTATCCCACATCCAACAGTTTTCTGACCAATCTGGTCTCATTCTTAACATATCTAAGTGCGTAGAGTTTATTTTCAGTCTTTCCAACTCCTCATTTCTAACGGATTCTGCTACCCTTGACAGTAAACCTGTATCTAGAATGACCTCAGTCAAGTACCTGAATGTCACCATCGACAGCAATCTTCGTTGGTCTACACATATTTACAACTGTGTGGGAAAAATGAAACGCCTATCTTTTCAATTACGCAAACTCAGGCAATTCCGAACCGCACAATTAGTTCTGTCATCTTTCGTTCATCAATGCGTTTTACCCATTCTACTTCATTGCTCCCTGTAGTGTATCCCGGTCTTTTAAAACACGACTTCAAAACAATTCGCCGTGGTTTGGTGATAATCAGTCGTGCATCACTAATGCTAACCAGTTAACTGTGTACAATTTCATAACCCATTCTCATCAGTACACTGGTTGAGCTCCAAAGCTGGATCGGTGGAACACAATTCAGTCCGTTACATACTTTTACAAGTATTATGACCCCACATCCAGTGAGAAAAATGTTTCTCGAGTCATTCTCACTCAACTCACTTGGTCCTCCTCCGTGGCATATGTTGACCAGATAGCTGTGTTCAATTTCTCAACCAATTTTTAGCAGTACACGGAATCAGTTTCAAAGCTGGATCTGTGGAATTCAAAACTCTGGTGCGCCATCTCAGAAGCTTTTTGTTGTCTTACTGCTTTAAAACTCCTCGATATTGTCTTACGTCTATATTCACTCCGGTACCCTATCATTTTAGTAAAATGTGTTAGGTGTGCACTTATTTTTAGTATTGTTCCGTCGTATGTTCCGTTTCCCCCTCTTCCTTTCCTCTTCAGCTGGGTAATACCCCAGACTGCTGTATATTGCCTCTTTGTTCCAGATTCGGTTGTCTTGGGCCTGTTGAAGGCTTGGGGTCCTAGCCCACAATGGACAATTTGGCTCCGGCAATGGTTGTTGGGCACGGCTGTTTCCACCGTTTTGACTACATGCGTCCGCGTTCCGGACCAGGTTGAGAATCACACCCCCTGCCTCACCTACATGATGTTTCAAGGTTAGGTGTCCAGTGTGTAGTCAGTCCTATATCAAGCGACCAACGCCTAATTAATCTAAATAATCCAAATCACTCCTTGATCGATTGAAGCCCCGAACCCAATGAACTTGTCTCCAGAAGCGAGTTGTATTGTAGCATAGAGTGAAACATGTTTCTTTACCGACGTATTATTCTGGCTGTATTCCTCCCTTTCTATTCTTATCCTCATGCCTCCACCATCGGGCAGCATTTGTTCCACAGACCTCCTCTCCGTATTTCCCGCACTGTTTCTGTACGTCCGATCCTCCCGAGACCAGCTTTGCTATTACTTTCAGTTCTAGTGACATGCATTTTCAATGCATTCTTCATCTTTCATAAATTCGTCGGTGACCTTGTCCAGTTTGTGTTCCTTTCACACTGCGTTTTCGTTCTGATCCCTACCATATTATTGTCTACCTATGTACTCACACTGTTATTGTACGTATACTCGCTCTGAAAATTTGATCATGCCTTGTGAATGTCTCACGGGCTTCGTGAAATATACACCTATTATTATTATTATTATTTATACCAATTGATTTATTATTCACAGATCTCAATGATGGTCACATCAACTCTTCTCTTAAATTTTCTCCCAAGATTCTAGATGACCCTCTCCAACCACTACACTTTGATCTTTCGTCTTCTCGTTCCCATCCGTCTACACGCTCCTCATTTCGACAGCTACCGTCTCGCATTACCATTTATAAAAATTCCCTGTACCGTAACTGGCCCGACTACTTACTAAAAAGGAAGAGATATCAAATGAACTACGTCAGATGTTTTGTACATGAAATGTATATCATCGACATTCCTTACCTTTCGGTTTTATTATTTTTATTTCATTCTGCGTGACGAACAGTGTACATTTTTAACTGAAATGTAAGAATATATGCTTACACAAGTTACACAAATACAAAATACGAAAAGAAGGCTGAGGCCATCACTGCAAGCAGATGTCATTTAAGTCACCGAGACTTGGCTCAAGAGTTAAGGTATGGTCCTGTTTCTGCAAGAGTATACCGAATATAGACTGGATAGAGTCAACGGGAGGCAAGGGGGCGGAGTCCTCTTAGCTGTGCAGACTACCTGTCACCAATGGGAGTGATCATTGCAGTTGGCTTCTCCCAATATTCAGGTTACTGCTTGCCACCTGAGGGTTGGATCGGGACCTTTAGGCATTGTCTGCGTTTATAGGGCACCAAACTCAACGGTAACTGGGGATAAGGAACTGATGCGTACCCTACAAGAGGTGCTTAGAAAGGCCCATAGATTTATCATCGTGGGGGGTCTAAACCTTCCTGAAATGGCTTGGGAAGAAGAACGAGCTCCTAGAGAGCCTGCGGGGTGGGCACTACTGGAGTACATTCATTCGCAGGCGCTTGTGCACCATGTAAGGGAACCCACTCGGTTCCGTTTCAGTCGAGGTCCTCAATCCTTGACTTAGCTATTTATCGGGCAAGGTTAGATATCGTTAGTCTGAGGATAGAGGTTCCCCTAAGAAGAAGCGACCACGCGGTTCTTCAGTTAAAAGTACTGAAACAGTGCACTAAGCCAGGAATCAAGATGGTTCGCTTTTATGGAAGTGTACAATAAGAGAGTCTGTGGTGATTCGGATCTACGGGATCACGCCTGCCCTGGAGCAGCGCGGTACAGTTTCCAGATATTGGTAGTCAATCGACCTTGAGCGCTGATGCCAGTAGCACGTGCAAAGCCTCCGGATACACGTCATTGGTGGACCGTTCCAGCCAATCAGATACAATGCAGAGAAGAGCAATATGACGCATGATGTGATGCAATATTATTGATGGGAACTAAGGTAGCCAATGGTCTTTTCTTGTGTACATGTATATTCACTTTCATTTCCTTCAATAAACGACTTTGTNCGCCTTTCTTGCAGCCTTTTTTCTTCGGGTCTCGATCCTGCGGGTTATTGCGAGTTCGAGCCATTGCGGTCCAGTGCCATCGTTTTTCTTATTCGTTTTCCGTGATTCCTATTGCGTAGTTTGTGTCCTGAATTCTGTGCGTAATTTCACTACTACTACTTCTACAGCCATTACAGAGTCTTCGAGAGGCAGCGTTAGGTTTAAGCTGGGAACCGTTAACAGCTGATCCCACCATCGAGGAGAGATGGACTGCAATCAAAGATAGTTTACTGAGGCTCACCGAAAAACTTTTACCCCTGAGGCCGAGGAGACTCAACCAAAGGCCACCATGGTGAAAACCATGTTTATACAGGGTGTAACTCCCGAAAAGATCAACGAGTAACGCACAGCCGAAATCGGATCCCCAAAAGTCAACAAAACGAACGATCCGGCAAATTTCTACGGTACTGCATTATTAAACGATCGAATAAGCAAATACATCGAACGTCCGGCAAATTTCTACGGTACTGCATTATTAAACGATCGAATAAGCAAATAAAAACTGTAAAACGATCCGGCAAATTTCTACGATACTGCATTATTAAACGATCGAATAAGCAAATAAAAAACGACCGGCAATTCTACGGTACTGCATTAATAAGCGATCAAATAAGCAAATAAAAACTGTACAAACCTCAAGGTGATCTCAAAACAACTTGAAAACAAGAGCCAAGTGTTACTGTGAGCGTAATTCAACAACTCTGAATGGAAGAAAATGAGCCTGCGTAAGAATAGCACGCTCACCGTCATGCTGCACTTGAACGAGCCAAATGTGAGCGCTCAAGTCACGATTAAAACAAGTAGGGTACGAATGAAGCAGATAAACAAACACAGTCAAATGGTAGGATTGATGTGTAAATATACAGGGAAAGTCGAACGTCAAATGTCTATATGTATATGAGGCGGATGGTGTTTGGTGAATGGAACGTAAAATTCACGAAATGTGGAACCGAGATAGATTGATTGGGCTTTACGGGAATGATTTTCACAGATCGGTCAATACACAGGGCTCTGCCCACAAGGAGTCGCAAGAGGGCGCTTTACAAACGGCTCAGCTTGCATCATGCATGGTGTAGCTAGAAAGCAGCAAAGGACCATGCGCAGGTTATGCATCGAAGGGCCAGGTACGACTATGAGCATGGAACAGCGATCAAAGCAAAACTGAACCCAAAGTGGTTCTATGCTCACGTCCAATCTTAAAAGGCATCACGAGGGGATTGGAACGTTGGAAAGCACTGATGAACGTCTTGCCCAAAGTGAGGAAGACAAAGCAAATACACCTCTGGCATTCTTTAAGGAATTGTACAGACAACCAGCACCATTGGTTATGGCAGATTATCCCAGTGTGACATCACAGCTGACCGAAATAACTCTGACACCAGACGAAGTCGTTTACGAGTTAGCTACCCTAAATAAGTTCAAGGGAGCGGGACTGGATGGCATCCATCCCGCTATTCTTAAACCTCTAGCGGAGATACTCCAAGGGCCTCTGTCAAAGCTGTTTCAAGTATCTCTAGGTAATAGCAGCATACCGGGAGATTGAAAAAGAGCGACGGTAGTTGCTCTGCATAAATCTGGGTCAAAGCAAAAGGCCGTAAACTACAGAGCAGTGAGTCTGCCGTCGGTCCTATGCAAATGCCTAGAACGGATTTTACGTAAGCATATGGCTGCGTACCTCGTAGAGAATGAGCTACCGACGCCAGTTCAACATGGCTTTATTAAGAGGAAGTCTTGTCTATCAAATTTGCTTGCATTCCTCGATGAAGTCACACGACGCTTAGACGAGAGACAGCATGTCGAGGTCTGTTACCTGGACTTTAGCAAAGCCTTTGATTCGGTAAGTAACCAGGGGTTAGACCAAAAAATGCAATTCTTAGGAATTGGAGGGAAAGTTCGAAAGTGGGTATACTGCTTTATAACTAACCGCACCTTCCAGGTCAGTGTTGGTATGCTATTATCGGGGTCGGCCAACATGATTAGCTGTACCCCTCAGGGTTCTGTGCTAGGCCCAATGCTATTCCTGATGTTCGTCAACGACCTACCACGGGAAATCAACAACCCGTTCTTTATGTTCGCGGACGACTTAAAAGTAGCGGGAACGAACGTATATGAGGACATGCAGGCTGTTATACGGTGGACCAAAAGGTGGGATCTTCCAATCAACCTAGCTGAGTGTCAGCTTCTAACAGCAGAAGCTGAACTTGACATACAGAATGAAATCCAGCTTAAGAGAGAGAGGAATTGAGAACCTGGGAGTAATTATACCCTACGACTTCGAACCCTCTCACCAATGTCAGAGGGCAGCCAGCATACCCGGAAGGGAACTCTTTCGTGTACACTGCACGATTATGTGTAGGAGATCTGAGGTTCTCGTCCCTCTGTACAAAGCCATTGTCAGGCCTCACCTGGAATATTGTGTTCAGGCATGGGTACCCTACTTTCGAAAAGACATCGAATGTCTAGAAAGAGTGCATCGCCTGGCTACAAGGATGATGGTATGACAAA
>UZAN01057902.1:0-10784 GCA_900618425.1 Echinostoma caproni
AGTCCTTAAGCGCAATTCAAATTTCGTCCTACGTTATATCTGTTATCGTTCCCATAACATGAACTTTTGTATGACCTTTTCCAATAAGATTCTAAACTACCCGCCCCCTCTTTTGCATCTTGACTTATCTTTTTGTCACTATCACTCGATCACTCGTTCCGCTTATCGGTGTCTACCTTCTCGAATAAACATTTAAAAACTCTCCTGTACAGTATCTGGCTCGAATCTTGACCAACAAGGATTAAGTCAATTTTTAATTGAATCCATCAAACTTTGGAGACTTTTTTTACACAGCACTCTGTTGGATTTGTCTATATTCCAATATTTTTTCCGGTGTGACGAACAGTGTATAATTTTTAACTGAAATGAAGGCATATTTTAGCTTGCAAAAGTTATACAAATACAAGTACAAAAAACTCACTTTAACACATCTCTGAATATAAATACTTTACTTGATATCTAATGAACCTATTGGTTGGAACGGATTGCACGATCAAAATGCGCAATCTGTCAATGACGTTAAAGTTAATTGTAGAATGTTTGTGCATAAGCTTGTTACTTTACGAAGCATTATGTGGGAGTCAACTCACCGAATCCGAGATCTGTAAGTTGTCAGAGTTTTCTTAGCTTAGAATCGTTACAAGAACCATTGCAACTTATCGCTTGTTCCGTAACGAAGAAATGTATTCAAAAATAATAACGTTGCAACACAACAGGATACTAGTAACAAACAAAAAACCAGAAAATAACAGAAGCACGAAACAATACCGTAGAACGCGATAATCACGTTGTGCAAATATAAGAGAGACATGAAAATGCATTGTTGAACAAAACCCTCACTCACCTTTCATTCGTTCTTCATGTTTTACTTAGAAAATAAATGATACCAGAGTCTACTAAACAGACTTTTGTAAATTCGATAAGTGAAAGATTTATCAGACTGAGAGAAGTTATACCAGAGAAAATGCTCAAGGCGAAATGTTGTTTATTTAACTCCTTAGAAAATTTGATAGTTTGTTTATAGGGCTGATAAAATATTCTAAGGACTTATTCAGAACATTTGATTAGCAGGTGAACCTTTCAAATTCTTTTAAAATCATTCCGTTTTTCTTCACGCTGTTGCAATCTCCCCCCCCCCTCATTTACCTGAATCGAATCAGTGAACCTGCTCCGACTGACTGTATGTGTATTGATAATTCAGCTTAGTATTCTGTATTGCCCAAAACAGTATACAACTATGCGGTTCAGTCTGCTAAGATCAAAAACATTTTTTTGTTTTATTTTCTAGACGGAAGAGCACTACTGCAAGAAGATATCTGGGTGTATTTTTAGCCAATCGCGTGCAGCTTTGATCCACTTTCTTTATCTATTAGTTATCCAAAAAGCACGATCTCAAGCAACTCAAGGTGATATTGCGTTCAAATGTGTACTGGGTGTATCATATAGTGGACTGCATGTCTACATTCCCGTGAAAGTCTTTTCAAATGTCAAAGGTTATACAGTTCCGCACTAACTCTGCTCTCGCACCTTCTTCTGTCTCACAATGTGTCTTACGCAATCCTCCTAGTATTATGTTGAGGTATAATATCAACTGGTTGTGGTCCCGCCCCCTATCTTTCTTTTTTATTAACACTTACATGAAGCATATCATTTAAACGTCTGTTGCCCGTGGAAATTCCATTTTGAACATTCTCAACCAGTCTACTCAACCTTTCCCAAAATTTCACATCAACTCCATAATTCGCTCCTTATGTCACAAGCCTAACAGACCACATTTCAGCACAGATGATAAAATATCTTGTAAACGCTAGGCTACTACCCAATTGTCTTTAATGACTTTATCGGTTTACATCGTTATATAATTATCAGATTGATTGCATCGTAAAAAGCACATACGGATGGTTTCTTACCTAGTGTCTTATATTTAACTAATAACGGAGAAAAAGCCGTTTTATGAAAGAGGTCGATTGAAAGAGAGAAAGTATTTTGCTAGACCTCGCAGATGTGAGGTGATGACTTTCAGCATCAAATATGCACGTTATTGCAGTTTAAATTGACAAATTCGAAAATGAGAAAGATTTTCTGGCACCTAGTTATTGTTCGCTAACGTCATCTCGTGATTTTCGGCGTAGATAAAAAGTTGCCAATACTCCGTTTAATAATTGAAAATCTATTTAAAAATATTGTTCAAAAGTAGCTACAACTAACCCTTCCAAAAACTAGTTGGAACTATTTTAAATTGCTTATAATTTCGTGTGTTCTAACGCCTGGTAGGTGTCTCCTCATTGTTTAGACACGGCAGGTTGGTATTTACTTGTTCATATCAGGTAGTAAGTTGGTAACACCATTCATCTCCCAAAAGATCAATGTGCAGACTCCTGTGCTTGGAAATTCGCATGGGCTTATGCCGGGGCGTGTTCAGTTGATTGGGATTTTTACTCAGCTGCAAGTAGGTCATCATTAGCTGCTCATGTTTCTGTTGTGCATAATTACCATTAGATTAGATTGCTAGCTATTCTGAGTAGTAAGGTAGAAACAGTTGTGGCTTTCGTTGATCGTAGTAACTCCCACCAAACTCAGATGGTTGTGAGAGCGTTGTTGGACAACGAAAGTTATCAAACCAATTAGCAACTCAGTTTTAAACTGTTTATGTGCCTTCCCGAACTTCGGAACCACGCAAAACACAATATGTGCAAATAGTAGTAGTCAGCTCTTGCGGATGAAAATAAGGTGACACTAGAAGAAGGTTCGGCTTTTCTCAAACTGTCAATACCCGATAAATTTTCTCGTTATAACAGTGCTGGATAGTAATCTGATGAAAATCTGGGAAGTGATTCATCAAAGAAATTTCTTTTGAAATAATTTTCGAAATGTATGGAGAAAAAGCGACATAAGATAAAAGACTTTTAATTTGATATGAAGCCATTTGAAGCTTGCTGTGGAACAGTATGTGGTTTGATGGGTTTAGGATTTAATCTGTACACCTGCCGCTTAGTCTAATAATGAATTAATTACCTAATCAACGCTGTAACAGCCTACCCGAAGGTTCGTGGTTCGCTTCCTGACAGCGACATAACAAGTAGGCACTGGTGGCGAGTGCCAAATGGGACGAAACAGCCGGACATTACTCTTTCTTGTTCATCACAAACATTTCCATTGCATTTAAGAAAGTTCCAGCTTTGAATGAATATTTATAACCGTTATTTAATGCATCCTCCAGTATGAAATGTAACTTTCCTCGTACAAGACAACCGACTCACTCAGTTTTTTCTCCGGTACTAAAAATGATTTTAGAATATGTGATTAATTCAGCAATATTAGTATCACGTCACTGATACGGATTGTGATTTTGTCACTAATAATGTTATCCCTATTTTAAGGTCCGTTATCATGGCATAAAAGATGGGACGATTTATTTGGTATGAACGTACGCTTCTGTGCAGACTACAAAATTCATTAGCACATAGTTTGGCTTTGTATGGAGACCATGATAAATCAACCCAGGATTTTGTTTATTGCAAGGCTAGATGGTCATTGTATTAAGCCACTGCAATCGGGTCGCCTCATATTCTATCCATACAATGAATAAATATTGCATCCACGTATGTGGCTATTTAGCTGCGGTGCGGATCATTGACACTTTACATTCCTAAAGTTCGTGGTCATAAATTAAAGCAATAGGTTAAAGACTGCATTATTACCGAAAACTAAATGAAACATTTTCTGTACGAACCGAAATAATCATCCGAAAAACGGTTCAGCGCAGTCTGAGAAACGTACAAGGTTTGATATTTGGGATAGCTGATGGAAGAAGGTCACACAGGTTTGCTCATTCAACGGTAATGAATATACGGTTGCGATTTACGATGATATTTGCATGATATATCCACTTTTCCTTGAATCGCTTCTGTTTTGAGATTTTGGACATTCTTCTAGGTTAATTTGTTACATTATAGCCAGAGTGAAGAGAAACACTAGACATGGTAGTGATTTCATTTTGTGTTTTCAATCACACTAAATTATTGGTCGTAATTCACTTAATTCGAAGGACGAAGTTTAAAAGTTGAATATGTCATTGAAAGCTTTTTCTATATCCAAATATGAAATTTAATAAACAGCGCAAAACAGCACAATTTCCACACATTTCTATTTCTGTATTTCGTAATACAAATGGTCCTTATCGGAACACACCTTAAATACAAAATACAAATTCAGAACAAAACTATGTAACGTGCACCAAATAAAGAAGGAAAACATGCTAGCAAAGGAAGAGCTCGAGTGACGTTAATGTTGTTGTTTTTGTTGTTGTTTACTATACTTCCTACTTCAACTGGTGTGAAACCACTGACCTGCCAGTACATCTTTTCGGCATGCCCCTCAGCGGACCTGTGGTTGTCCGCTGCCTGTTAATAATTGCTCATGGTCGCTTGGAACTGATTATGAACTCACTACTGGACTAGTGAGTGATCAAATTCTTGTACACCTGGCAAGTACGCTGCATCATAATTTCCCAATCCCATACGGCTCTGGGCTACAGGCTGACTACCGGATAACCCTGGTTCCACGGTGCAAAACAGATTTCAATTAGTAATTTACAAACAATGAATAGGTCAGTTTCAGTTTTTACAACCATTAACTATGTACTTTCGTGCGCCGGTTTTGGTTGCCGACTTTTGGTGTCCCATTTGGATAAAAGAGCAAAATGAAGATTGAGATGTTGAAAGCAAATTCAAGCGGACGATGGAGAATTCATACAGAGTAGCGTTAGGAAAATAATGAATGGATGCACGAGCGCCACTGTTTGCGACACCCAGCCATATCACTCAGTGTCTCTAACCATCGGTGAACATCATTTCAGGGTCCCAGCCAGAGAGCCTAACGGGGTCTATGTGACCTAGTTNATACCCTCATGCCAGTGGATAGCAGTATCAACGCTTTGGAATTCGGTATCATCTGGTAGTCCACTCACTATTCGGTAGTGGAAACTGTTCCCATCGAACGGGCTTTTGCATGGTCTCAAGTAAAACGAACCTACTTTGGCCTTTGGCAAAGAAGACTCCCGTAAATTATAATTGAGCTTTTGTTGTTGATTCTTCTGGACTGCAAATGCATTCATCTTTTGCACTATTGTGCCAGGAATAGATTGAAACACCCGATGTATCCACAGTATGTTTAAATCACTTGAGTAAATATTTTTCACTTGTTTCTTCACACTATGTAGTTTTCACTCCCATGAAAAGCACCCTCAACGCAGTAATGTGAGTGCAAATACTCTTTTCATTTTTATTTTAATTTCATCTTGAGCCCAACTTTCCCTACCAATATAGTCCATGAACTATTGGAAGCCGAACCAATTGCTCTGCGTTTTTCGGTCGTTATTTTATTTTTTGGGAGAATCAATTGGTTTTGTAGGCGCACCTTGGCTGTTTCTATCCTGATTGCGTCGTATTCATTTTTCGCAATCCCTTGCAACCCCAGTTCCGTTTGATTGACCGCGAATATTTATCCTTTCGCAGATTTTGTTCCATTCGTTAGCTTATAGCTTAGCTCAGAATATAGACCATGTATGTTTAGTTCAGTTCAGTTCACAATGATAGCCGTGCTCCAGAGCACATGACTCACCTGTGTACGGTTTTCACGAATTTGTCATTCGCCAAACCCACATCTGGTACTACTCGGTTTGGTTAGTCTGGTTTTGCAAACTTTTCGGCTTAAACCTTACCGAAAGAAGGGCATAGTGTACCATTTCTACTCTTTGATTCGCTCATAGAACCTACTTTATTTTTCAGTTTGAACGTGCTGTTGTAATATGCAGTCAATCTTTGAATCAGACACGGTATTTTTAGATGCGTGAGGATGAGAAAAAATCAAAGGGGTAGTCTTTTATTTTTATCGTACACGGTATTTACTTGAGCGATCGTATTTTACCGCATGCATAATGCTGTAACAGCTGCTGTGAACATAATAAAATCTTGGATTCCGAGTCGTGGAGATGACAAAACTTTGGTAAATGCACAAGTCGGTATACCCCCCTCCCTATGTTGGGTAGGTAGCCTGAGGCCATCTGGGTACACATCCATCTACACGCACAGTCTCTCCTGGTTCCATTCATGTGCATATGCATCCACTTCCTGATCACAGTACTAAAGATGATCAGATGGTTTATTCATAAGGGCGTTACAACCTCTGTGAAATTGAAATTCATCGCAGACATATCACCTTACCTTGTGACGTTTCCAAAACATTCACCCAATACATCTACCACAAGCTAAGTAACCCCTTCTCGAGCAGCGTGATTCACATGGTTTTCGGATCTTGGTTGCCCATGCCCATCTCCCATGAATCATGTTGCTTGTGGTCGTCTCATCTTGTCTGTTTTGCACCATAAGACTAGTCAACCTCTGTTGTGACCAGTGGTGACAGTCCAAATTCGAGTAACTGTTGTTGTTGTTGTTTAGCACTCATCTCCCGAAATCCTCCAACAATCATTGTCCATTCCCTCTGCTAATCTCTCTTTTACTGCCTGAAGTCGTGTGTCTCGCTTACGTGCTCGGAACGGAATGGGTACACAATTGGAGCTATCCTTTTTTGATTTGCTTAGTATTTGCTCCTTCAGCGTATAGTAGACTACCCAATTCTTATTAATGGGAATTGGACTTGAGGTTCCTATTTGTGCCTTATTCAACCAGCGGATGACCACCGGTAAAACTGAGCTTAACCTTAAGCAATGGGCATGCACTGCGATAATTCGATTGGAATAAACGCTTAGTGGAAAAACAGCTGATTCATTGATCGGACTAATGATTAAACGAACATTGGTTGGCATAAGTCCAGAACTTCAGGCAATGCATATTGTCCGGTTCATAAAGGAATCGGTCTCATTAGATCCGGTGGTACGTTTGACTCACTATCTAGCTCTGGATTCTACTGTTCCAATGAATCTTTCAAATGCAGCTGAATATTATTGTACAACAATGAACGTTTGTACATAGTTGTTAATCCAATCACTCGGTTCTTTTGCTTCCATTAAATTCATATATATTTCGAGTATCCGTATAATATCTCGCGAAAATATAACATAGGCCATGCCTAATACTTGTAAACGGTAAGAGGTTCAGTCAGGTATAACAGTCAAAAATTTATAAAATCATTTGGTATCAAAGACTCCCCGTGATTTTTACCAAATAACGGACCAGAATTGCGGTTTTACAGAAATATTGTGAATACTGTTTACTTTGAATAATGATTTCCATTCCTGTTTTTAAATGAGAAAACAGAGATGCAGACAGAAAACATTGCATAGACCATTTATTTTCAGAGACCTTGAATTGTTCAGAAAGATGGCAATGTAATTGACAAAAGCGAATCCGTATAGGGAATTTTCCCATCCCTAAGACAGCTTGGTTCCTGCTTGATTAACCTTCCGAAAATGTGTTTTTACTCCATTCAAGATTCACATGACTGAGATTTAGGCCTCAAAGCACAAGGTAGTTATCAATCAAAATTACCGGCGTTTTACAAGTTTATTATATTCTTAATTAGTGACATAAGATGTGATATATTGGGAATACTTACAAGTCACTGAAAATGAACTAGTTCGTCACTCTGTTTTTTTAACGTGCACTGTGGGACTAGTCACACAACATTACAAAACTTCAGATTGCTCACTGTGCAATCGCTATTGCTTTACCTTCATTCCCCATGTCACTTTGGTAATTCCTCACTCAAAGGAGTAATAGTCAGTTGTGGTTGTTGATTTTTAGTCGTGAAAGCAATCGCCAAACATACATTTCAACAAGATAGATCTTTTATTATATGAACCAAACATATTCAATTTTCTACCTTACATGCTGCACAATACATTGTAATTTGTTTGCGGCAAATTTGAGCGCACAAAGCTGAATCCGATATCTGGCATTGAAAAGACTTGTTCTGCTCTGTTCGCTTTAACTGTTTCTCTGCATTATCTTCTTCCGTTTGTACTGAAGATTGTCTACAGTACTGGACCTTCTGATGTGCATACGTCACGAGGAACTTCTGTCCTTCAATTTGTGAAGACGCTTTTGCATTTCTTTGAGCCTTTGATTGTCTCATGATCTCTCTTTAGTGCTGTGTTTGTGCATTTTTGGTGCTGTTCCTGTATATTTTGATGAGGATTTACGGATGTTAGTAAGTCTCTCAAATCCTCGTTCATGCCAACGTAGTGCAAAATGCTCGTGCTGCTGTTTTTTTCTTGTAAACTCACTTCGAACGAAGAGGATCAACTCCGAATTCACTGATGTTTCCCTCATTGTACTGAATGTGCTTACCTTACATGAGAGAAATGGAGAATTCAGTTATTTTCTATGGTGAATTTTGTCGGGCGTAGAAATGAAAAGCTGACGTTTCATTTGTGACTGTCGAGACAGTCAGCTTACATGCTAACTGATGGATGCCATAGGCCTCGGCAAGTTGGATGGGTCATTAGAATGTGAAAAGAGCAGTGCTATTAATGTGGCCTCATAGTCCAGCTGATAGAGTATGCACTGTACAGAAGTGTAGGAGGCGTCCATTCATGGGTTCGAATCCCACCGAGGTTACTGAACGTTTCGCAATCTCGACAAGAAATCTTCAATCTGCCAAACAACAATTTTAACTAAGAAATTCACCATATGATAAATACAAGCTGTCTCATCATGCAGAATTTGCAGATTTGTGATAGGCCTTAGCCCATGGACGACATCAGAAACAAACCAACCTTCAGAAAATAACATACGGTTATTCACAACACCATTCCAAAGAAATAATGGAGTTGAATGGTAATTCATAATTATACCATTATTGTTTGCATGGTATGATCGTGTAACGCTGTTCCGAAGGATCCGAAGGATTGAGTAATGAAGCTAAACAGTCAGCATTTTCAATGTGCGCAAGCAAGCAAAACAAAAAATTGAACTCACGTGTAGCAAGTGCATGCGTACCTGAAACATGGGGGACACTTTTCACGTGTCTATCCGTTCAATTTTGATCTTTTAGTTGCGTCATATTGCACCCTACTCATAGAGTGGCAGAGTGGCAATTTCCCGTGTAAATCTAATTTATAGCTCTTTGGAACAGGTGATAGAGAGAAACTGAAATCGGTTCTTTATTTCTTCCCGAATTCTCAAACACAGTGAAGACCAATTACGAACAAGTGTGGATTAAGGTCGCCTGTCTGTGATACATTTGAATCTTTTTCGGTAGGAAGCAATTTGCCTTATTACCTATCCGTGTTTGGTGTCTATTCTTTAGTCAGGTGTCTATCACAGTGCGATTAAACCCTGCCCCCATCAACTACCGCTATTGTGAAGACTTCCAATGCGGTCCCTCTACCACTTTGATCTAGATACTCTTGGATCTTACCACAAGCATGCATGTATCAGGGGACTTCGAGGGTTTATCAAACGGCAGCTTTCAACTCCTCCCTTTTCTTGAACTGCAAAACTGTGAAGCTGTTCTCCTTAAAGCGTTCGCCTCCCGTATATAACTTTCCACCTCCCAGTGTAGAGTCAATAGATTGTGCAACATCTGCAAGCTTTTCCATGTACAGTAAGCCTTATGATTTGGACTTTTACTCTTTGGATGCTGTTGTGTCCCAAATTCAGTAGGCAGATGAGCACACAATGAATGAGGCACTAAGTTTAATGTAAACGGCAAATATGTAGCCGATACACAAACCGGGGAACAAGCAGGAACGGTCAGTATGTAGGGAGGCAGGCAGGTAGACAGAGTCCGGCTCACACTTCGCAGTACATCCAAATGCCGTCAAGACAGAATTCAAACAGTCAGTTAGTCGATCAACCGATTGATCGATCAGTCATATTCGGCCACAGGCACGTATGAACACAAATCATCCAGTTATAAGCCATAACAAGTGCAAATCAAACTTGTCGTGTTAAAAAAAGTATTTTCACGCTTTGGTTCCAAATGGGGTTGAATGAAATGTTCATCCATTACTTTAGAGATGAACTCTATTCATAAAGTGACGCTTGAACGATTATTATTGATGAAAAGCAGCACAAACGCGTTCCGCTCTAACTTCAGAACCAAGTGAACATCTCCGATTCAGATNAGTGAAGTTGCTACTCGTGATATTTTAGTATAAGTACATCAGAAAAACAAAGGATGAAACGAAAGGTATCAACTCACAAAAGGAAGATTCCTTCAGTGCACTAGTTCTGGATCCTTTTCCTTGAATATTGCAAACAATGGGTATATATTTGAAATATCCCACATTACGTAGAAGAAAGTTAACGTGAACAAACGAATTCAAACATTCAGAGGGTGAAAACAAAAATAATTCTCAACTGCACATATAGTACTGTAGCACCATCAATCAGGTTTAACACTTTTTCCGCCCATAGCCAAAAAATAGTGNNAAAATAGTGTCAGTTTCTCTGCCACCTGAGGATGATGTGACCTGGCACACCGCATCTCCGGGTTTACAATCCCGCGAAAGTACAGTAAATTTCGGTGACAATTCAGTTAATTCCTTCTACTGTTAAGCAAAACGGGAAATAAAGCAACGGAACCTTATGAATGAAAACATTTGGTTCAGCAATTCCAGAAGTCATGCCATTCAACACCACAAAATATTTTGTGATAAATTGTCATTCAATTTGAAATCTGTTTTAAAATGTGCCAACACTCTACTTTCAGCAATCTCGAGTTAATGAGCAATCTAAAACTGTATTCGGATTGAAAGATTTCACACTCGATAGGGGATGCATTACCTCGCCTGCTTTCAGAGATTACAATCACCGGGG
>UZAN01057909.1:0-12450 GCA_900618425.1 Echinostoma caproni
CCCCACAAGATGATTGGTGTTTTGCCCGTCAAACGTCACCGATTCAACCGCGTCTGGCTAAACACCGTCCAGTCCGAATGAACTAACTTCTGCGTAAACAAAGTAATTTTTGAATTTTTTTGAATTAGTTACCGAGCGAGAATGAAAGTTTCCGTGGGGTGAGATGGACTGTTATTAATCAACTGCTCTGTAGTCACTGGCGTCATCCGAATTGTATTTATTCCACTCTGAAGCAGTGCGGTTTGTAGAAAACGTTGCATTTCTTCACGGAAAAACTTGCTTTTTCTATTTTAACTGATTTAGACGGTTGATTTTTTTCGCATCATTCCCGAAAAATCAAACTTGATGCGTTAAGCCAGACCAAGTCTGTGCCATCTTCCGTTTAATCCAGCTTGCAATGATTGACAACTGTGAGTGGATTTTAACGAACAGCGAAAGGTCTAAACAGAGCTGTCGGCTTTCCGTACCAGATACACAGACGATTCGGGAAGTGTGTGAATTGACCTATGAGTTGTGGTCACCCATTGCCATCCGACAAAATTTAATCGAATACAAGTGCAAATGAATTGCAGCCGAAATTTTGCCTTAATGAATCATCGGGTAAAGCATGAATAGATCATTAGGTATTGTGTCATATCAACTAGATCAAAGTGCAAACTTTATTACACCTTTTCCCATTAAGCTTTAGCCAAAACCCACAACCCTTTAGCCAAAACCCGAAATACTTTAGCCAAAACCCACATTCCTTTAGCGAAAACCCGAAATGTTTTAGCCTCGACCCGCAATCCATTAGCCTCAACGCACAACCTTTAGTCACACCGCTGTACGCGAGTCAGGACAAAAACTATCGGAATATTCTGAGGTCAACGAATGTTGAAAAAAAATTATATTTTACAAATTTTGATATTGCAAAGCTTGACTAATAAATGAGAAGGTGTGACGATCGTATGCTGCGCAGTTGAGTGTAGTAACAGTATCAAATACCGCACCACATAGTGATTGGAGTAGGTTTAGACAATGTGCTCGTATTGTCAAACCATTTGGTACATCTCGTATAACTTCAATGTTTTCATTAACCCAGTTTTTAATGTACTAAATAATAAGCGAATTAAAGGATTAAAATAGCTCACTTATTTGAATTTACTGAAGATCTCTTCCAATGGATTAAAAAAGGGACTTTAAGGTGGAAGAAATCGGACTTGGTGGTTGACATTTAATTGCGCATCCAAAGCTCTCCGATGAACGGGCGCAGTGTCAAAGATGAAAACACCCGGCTGCTCAGTAGCGATTAGTGTAGAGCAACTTGATATAAATCCATTGAAAACATGCCAAGTAATCTTTGCATGAAATTCAGATTTCAGGATACCGGCGACAGATGAACATGCTATTATGTTCAAGTTTGGTCCTTTGCTGGACGGGAAGCTTCTAATGGCTTTACAGCCATCTTTGGATCTTCCATAGCTGCGACAGGACCATACGTTGTATTTGGCCTCGTCAATATACAGTCTCAGGATTGCGTTGCCCGGCATTTGATATCGTTACTGCAGTCAACTGCGCAGAATACGATCGACACACGTTCTCATTTATAAGTCAAGCTTTGCAATATCAAAATTTGTAAAATATAATTTTTTTCAACATTCGTTCAGCCCAGAATGTTCCGATAGTTTTTATTCTGACTCGCCTACAGTGGTGTGTGCGTCGAGGCTAAAGGATTACAGGTTTTGGCTAAATGAATGTAGGTCCAGGCTAAAGGATTACGGGTTTTGGCTAAAGTTTGATGGGAAAAGATGTAGTAAGAAAAGGAAAAATTCACGGGCGTACGGATTCAAGCAGCGGGCACGACGTGTGGCTATGGTCATTTGAGTGCATGACTTTTGTAGTTTTCGAGGGTACTAGAGTAGATGAATCTTCTCTCTTTTTGGAGAGAAGCTGTTATTTTTGTCACTGATTCCCTTTTCCAGTTGCATTTGTTACATCATAGTGAATCGAGGGTTATCGTATCTGCTTTTGTTGTCCTTGAACTGCGCTGTCCTGGCTTCAATGATCTCCGCATTCCTATATCCTACCAAAACCGACTAGATTCAACCATACCAAAGATTTGTGACGCTACTTGCGCATCCATTGTGTTTTTTCAAGCTAACATATGGGTGCCGCATCCATTGCAGTAATTTCATTTACTCGCATGTCCTAGTCAGGCATTCGCTGCTACTTGAAGCTCAACATGCAATGAATTTTGACAAATTAACTGAGACTAATTAAATCTATGTGCAAATGCAAACGATATTCATCGATCCAATTCGTTTTCCTAGTTAGTTTTAATAGAGCCTCGAAGAGACAGCACGACCGGGCATGCGAACCTCGGGATCTCGTTATGATCAATCGATTTTCAACTAGTTACATTTCACACGTTAGTATCAATTGACTTCAAAAAAGGCTGGGAAAAGCATGTTTTCATTCGTGATGCAAAAGTGACGTAAATTTAGGCTGTATGAGCGAGTTATCGTTCGCAAATGGCTAGCTATAAAATGCCCGTAATATACTTCCCGGGTGGTGGAGTATGAGAGAAACCCGAAAAGAAATTGTTAACACTATAAAGGGCTCAAAGAGAATCAACCCCGAGATTCTGAACTACAAAGTAACCCCAGTAGATTGGAGATTTTGGCCCCATGTTCTCACACAGAATTACTTTGTGACTTTATCTCAATCCCATGGCTTGAAAAATATCTACAAGGATGAAGCCGAATAATCTGCGTTGGTTTTATGCAGTTCGATCAAGGACGCTATCTCACCGTTCATATAGTATAAAACAGCCACCACCGATACCCCCAGGTAAACATTTGAAGTTAACTTTTAAGTGAGTCCTAATGGATCCAGACATACACCGGCTACATCGCACTCAACATTGTTAAGGTTATACCTATTCAGTCCCTGATTTGGGTGAGCGAAAACGCCCGTGTCGTTCGTTGCAATTCGTGTTAGTGTGAAAACGTGAACGCAGTTTATGATTGCCATGACCGGACAGTGTTATTGTTTGCTTTCATCTTAAACTGCAAAGAAACCATCTTAGTTCATTCTACACCTTTTCCCATCAGGCTTAAGCCAAAACCCACAGTCATTTAGCTTCAACGCACAAACTGTAGCCACGCCGCAGTAGAAGAGTTAGATCAAAAGTCTCGGAATATTCTGAAGTCTGCGAATGTTGAGAAACATTTTCTATAAATATTGATGTTACAAAGCTTGTTTAAGAAATAAGAAGGTGTGGGGGTTTTATGGTGCAACACATGTTGATTGGAGACGGCTTATCCGATGTGCCCGTATCGTCAAACCATCTGACACAGCTCGTACAGCTTCAATGTTTCCGTAAAACATGCGATACTCCTAGGAGTAAACATTTCATGTGTGACTCAAACGATACATTGTTTTGCATTCACATGCCCTGAAATAACTCAAAAGGCATATGCTTACCGATTCGTATATCCACTTAAAGCGAACTCTGTTTTTGACGTATGGATACATTAAACGGTCGAGGGTAATATACACTACTCACAAAAGACCCCTTTAGAACATCGTTTCTCAAGAAGCTATAGACAAAAACCGGCAATAATCAAGCCTCGACCGTGGTAATTATAACTTACGTTGAATCGTTAATAAATTGATGATAGTTATGAGGGTGTACTTTTACGAACGGTTTGTTATCCTCAGCAGGCTTTTGTATCCCGTTCTGATGAACAGAGTCTATTTATTAATGCAAAAAAATATATCGCTTGAGTTACACTTGAGGGTTTTACTCTTAGGAGTATCGCGTGTTATACAGAAACACTGAAGCTGTAAGAGATGTATCAGATGGTTTGACGATACAGGCACATTGGATAAGGCTATGCCAATCAACATGTGCTGCAGCATGCAACCCCCAACACCTTTTTATTTCTTAACCAAGCTTTGCAACAGCAACATTTATAGAAAATAATTTTTTCAACATCCGTTAATTTTAGAATATTCCGATACTTTGATCTGACTCGTCTACTGCGGTGTGACTAAAGTTTGTGCGTTGAGGCTAAAAGATTGTGGGTTTTGGCCAAAGCATTACGGGTTTCGAGGTTAAAGAATTGCCGGTTTTGGCTAAAGCTGGATGGGAAATGTGTAGTTGATACACACCCACACGTACACAACGATGAGAGCGTTGTAACCATTTTCTGTTGTTTTACGTTCCTCTCTCCGCGAAACTACTTAGCTTAGCAGAAGTTTCCAAAACAAACGTTCACCTGACCTTGTATCCTTGAACGCTAAACAACATCCACATGTGATTCTCACACTCAGAAACACGTCCCGGCGAATTCAGGAACCAAAAAATAACATTCACACCGGTTTGTGTACACACACCACTCACCTGCCATAATCTCGTCCAACAATACAATGCCAATTTCGACCGTATTTTCTGTCAAACGCTCGTTTCATCGCTGTGGCCATCTCTTTAGACATGCTAAACTGTGAAGTGGCCGTTCGGAACGTATCCAGCGCGAACCGCTCCATTTCTTTGGACATGACCACGTTCTTGATTAGACAATGACCGTTAAACGAGCCAGCCATGTTTAAGTCGGCAGTGATGACCTGGTTGACAAAGAATATCCCTTGAGTAACGAGAAACACTTGCAACTACGGATATTTAAGTGCCAGCGGAAGACACATGCCACCGATGGGTAGAATTCGGATGAGGACATGCACTTTTACGCACATTTCCAGGGGGCAACCGAATAGCACACAAACATTTACTCTCACGGTAGTCCTATCTTTGGTTGTATAAAGTACACGGTCGGTAACTGTTTTGAGAATGCGATCTGCATTAGGAGAAAAAGAGGTCAGATGCATGCAGATTGGGCGGGGTCATGTGATGATCGCAATCCAACTGTCTCGGTTTATCGATAAAAATGGAAGCACGATTTGAGAACACGATCTGTTTTAGACAGAATATGTCCAAGTTCTTGATTTTAAATTCTATCGCCTAATATAAACACATGGTCAAAAGAAAGCCCTAGAACGTTTTCAAATACACGACTGATTATTGAAAACCTCTGTGAAAGGAATATGTTGGTTAATAATGGGAAAGTCAACCAATCATGGTTAGCATTTAATTTCGCATGATTTGCACAACTATGATCAAATAAACCAATTTTTGATTGATTGGGACTGACTATGCTTCAGATTTCGTCTTCGCACACAATTGTCAGCTCTTCCAGTCAACCATACACCCGGAAACTACGCTCGAGTTTCGCCCTTATTAGAGCTTATCAGCAGTGTATATACACCAGGACTTGAACTCCGGACCCATCGTATGGAAGGCCTGTATGGCAATAGGTGATCACAACTAGCCGTCTACACTCCCCCAAGAATCGTTTGTGTTTGCATTGGCGAAGACCGACTGCTTTGTGTTGACCTTGTGATGCTCGTGAAACACAATTCAACATTATCAGTTATTGCAAGATGGACTTGATGGACAATGAAAAAACACACTTGGTCTGACTGAACACGTCAGTTCTAGGCTTTCGGGACACGTGAGAGGAATTCAACTGTCCTAGTCCTCACAGAGCGAATTTGAACGATGCTTAGAGTATTTTCTTCGAACCGGATCGATCCAAATTGGACGGGCTTATGAGTTGTGATCACCCATTGTCAAATGAGACACAGTTTCGTCGAGTAATAGTGCAACTAAATCGCAACTGAAAATTCGACCCACCGGCGTGTTTTTGTCTAAACGAAGCACCTGATATGAGCGTGGTCATTCAGCCGGCTGCCATCCAAGTGACGTAACAGATTAATCAATTTTTAATTGAATCCCGGGCAATTGGGCCAAATGGGAAGGTAGGAACACCCATAGTTCATCAATCCATTCAATGCGCTGGTCCCCACTCTGGAATCACCTGTGAAAGTGGTGGAAGGGAGTTGACCGGTTTGCTTAGCCCTTTCGATGGTGATGAAACACAATTCATTGTTCCCAGTCATCGCAAGACAGACTTTGTATAATGTGATAAAGTTCACTTGGTCTGAGTTGTCGGGTAACGTGCGAAGGGTTCAAGTGTCTCAATCCAAGAAAATAGAAAATAGTTAGATTGTGCTTCAAAGTTTCATATAAGGATAGGAAAAATCTGTGGTTACATAGATGAGCATGTGGCTACGAATTTGAAAATTTGAATTAAATTACATCGATTTCTAATTAGCAAATAAACTTTGCAAAGTAACCGTCTGTTCTATGTTCGATACGATGGATGTGACGGAGGTAGAAGTTATTCGCCAATCTACGTGTTTCATTGAAATGTACTTGCTATGGAATTATAATCCGACTAACTCACTAATTGATGGGGTAGTGGAAATAGTCAACTCCTGGATGGGTTGAATCATGAAGACGCAAAAATGAAGTTTCCATGGTGCACACGCGTTCACCTGTGATAATTAGGTGCAATCTGATCATATCTGTTCCACAATTGTCTGTCACATCTCATGTCCTACGGCAAATATTCAAAAACAAAGCGTCAGTTGAAAATCCTCAGTGCAAGGTTACCTACCCGGGTGATTAATCATTAGAAAATTAAGTTTGAAACAAATATGAAATCAATAAAAAGTTGTCGCAATCAAATATCACATTTGTTGAAAACAATGTGGATTGGATCGTGTTGATATTTGAGAAGCCAGAAACGAGGTCATTTCGTCCACTCGTTGGGCATTTACACAATTCTGAATGGATTTATAGAGACTGTAGTAATCAAGCACTGAACTTATACACTACTATGTCTGCGGATGGGGATGGTGTTGTCATGGTAACTAGGTTAACCAAAGGGCGAATAAGTATTGTATCAAAATATCATCAGCTGTAATGTAATAATATTCAACTTTCTGCAGTAGGTAAAGGCTATGATGCAGTGAATTTTATTCCGGAATTAAATCGTGTTCAACCACAATGGCTTGTTCTCCATTAAACCGGGGCTTCGTTACTCGGTCTTCGGTAAAATAAAATAGATGATAAATTACCATCATGAGATACTTACTTCCCATGGAATCTCATTAATTCGCATTTAACTCACCGTTACTTGCGAGTAGTGGAGTGCGATACTTGATATTGATTGGTAGGAACTGACATCCGTCCGACTACTTCACGCACACAGTTCAGCCATACACTCGGAAGCCCCAGGTTCGATTTTTGATTTGCTAAAAGCTCATCAATAATGCAAGTCCACCGTTCCGTCTGGGATTTTCGTTTGAGTAAGATTTACATCCTTAAAATCTGAAAAATAAGAAAATAAACACTTAAAAGGTAAATAAAGGTGAAACGATTGCAACATTCACATTGAACATGTAACTCACGGATTGATGATGCAGACTGATCTGGTGGTGTAAACGTTCATTGATTTGCAAATAAGAATGGTGACTGCCCAAATTTGGTTTGCATAGCAAAGAGGCAGAGGTCAAAATAGAAGACATTTTTTGCCGTTACCTATTTGTTCAATAAATTACGACTGTTTCGATCAAGTAGACAGATTATTGCTTTGTCATTGACGTTTAGAGATCAAAAAGAGTGATACAATGGCATTGACAGATGTGAAAAGAGGTAGAAAAAATAGCACAAAACTGTTTTCTGTTTCGATAACTGACAGCTTAGTTTTGACATTTGAAATAACTCGTCACAATGTTTACGCACCAAGCATTGTTCAGACAGCAATAGCCAAAGAAGGATCGGTTTTACTACGCACAGGCTAAACACAGTTGGATTCATATCATAAATTGATCAATTCATTTGATGTAACTATATATTATATCGATGTGCAAAACTGGTATCCTGACAAAAATGTAAATAACGAGTTTTCTTCGGATGCAGCAGTATGAACGACCATATTGAAGTGTTAAATGAGCATGGTTTAGTCAGTGTAATTAACTAATTCATTGAATTCATAGATCTAATGTATTGTACATCTGATTATATGATTTTTGTTTTTAATTCCTTTTATTGAATATACAAAGCGGTCCAATAAAAGCATACAGATGGAAAGTCAGGCAGCAGTATTAGGAATCGAACACACGTCCTCTGTGTGCTAATTTGGCTAGGTTAATACCGGGTCACCATCATTCATCAAGGACAGAAAATTTTACATCGGGCTTACTGATTATCCAGCAAGCATCCTTGCCGTGAGAGACCAAGTTAACTGTGAGACATTCGAGATCATGACTAATCTAGTGAATGAGGATTATTTAAAGAGAGAAATTATCAGCCTCGGAATGCTTTGAAACATTTATAGAATTAATTTCAACGAAAAGCTTCTTATGTAAATGAACGTGGTATTAGGATCCTCTCAATTGACCATGAGAGTATGTCTCTTGCCACAAACCAACATGAGTTTAACTGTAATGTAGGCGTCTATGGTGATGAAGAAAGTAGTTCTCGAACGGAACTTCAAGTGGAACTTCAAGCTGATTATCATTCTTGTCCCAGTTCTCGTGTTATATTGGCATGGCTGTTTGAACTTGTCCTTTTCATCTCAACTCATACTCCACTGTTTACTGGGCTGTACTGCCTGCACCGATGTAGTCTGAAGTTCCACAATCTGACGTGACGGTTTTATGTCAGTTTGTCAAGCAACACCTGAGTGTTGAAAAACAGATTTGGGTTATTGGTCCAAGTCGATTGTTCATCGGGATCCGTATCCTCGTCTCCACTTTTCGTGGACGGATGTGTCCAGATTAGGTTCTTCTCGTTTGGTCCGTGTACAGTTGCCTATCAGACATAGAGTAGTTATCCTCAACTGTGATCAATTTTGATGAATGATTCTTGGGGTAGGGATTATTTCACACAACTTTTGATCTAAACATGTTTTCATTTTCCATAGATAGCGTTTATGGAACACTTTTGTTATTCCGCGAAGTCGTCGGAATTTTCAAAAAGCCAATCATCATACAGTCGGAAATGAATAGAAATGTACCGAACCGGTCATAGAAACACACTGGAAACCCTAGATTTTGGGCAAAGGGAATCGCTTTGGATTTCCAGTCTGTGTATGACCTTCCTCATTTGCTTCCTTCCAAGATGATTCGGCTTAATTTTAGAAAACCTGAGAGCTGCCTCACATAGTGAAATTTGTTAAGAGGTCGAATTGTGAGCGCCCAACTCTCTTATGATTGGCTCATCTTTTGGGAGCTTCATATCACTATCTGACTGGACTTAATTGTTTCACTGCGTATAGTTTGATCATATTCTCTCTTTGACATAGCGGTGAGCTGTCCCCTTTTGAAGCACCTTGATTGTAAGGTGTATTTCGACGCAGCCGAGCGCTGTCATATTCCTATTTGATGCACTTATATCTGGAAATGCCTTGACGACTGTCCCAACCCAGATATCTCACGAATCAAGGTTTGTATATTATTTATCATGTCATTAATTAATTCGCATTAATAGTACCGTATCACGAGACAGTTTTGGTTTTCATTGCATTGAAACCAGGAATTTGCGCGTCACTTATCGTCAGGTTTAACACGGGAAGGCAGTCCTTCTAATTCCGCAGAAAAGGAATTGATAGACACGGTTTTTATTGAGTTGAGCAAGCAGGAAGTTTTGTCTGTTTTGATAAATATATCTCATGAATCTAGATTCTTGTATACAGTGAAATCAACCACAACAATCTTGGAAGTGCCACTGGAACGGTATAGAAGGTTAAGATATCTGGAAAAAAGAATAAATTTTTTTTTCTTTAGACCCGGGGAAAATATCGGGCAAAAAATAAAACCAGTGTGGAAGAATGCAGGCTGTCAAAAATTTAAGAATTACATTTCTGAGGGGGTGGGAGGGAAACCGACATTTTACGCTTAAAAGTGTAGAGGAATAGTCTGCGGACGATGATGTTTTCAATATGTTTGAACCTAGAAAGGTTATGTGACAAAGCTACTCCAATATATTTGACGAAATTAGCTTTGGGGATGATATTACCGGTAACAGTAACAGTTCTGGCTGGATGCTTAAAATGGGTTTAGTAATGATTGTCTGTGTTCAAGCTCAAAGGAGCATCTACACATTTGTTGATATTTAGCATCAAAGATCTGGGTGTAGACCAAATAAAAATTTATGGGAGAAGTAATTGATTAGCATATTCAACAAATCCAGTGCCCGACCGCAATCCGAAAGACGTTGAATGAGAATGCTGCAACCAAGTGATCTGAAAGTATTCGCATAATTAGGAAAAATCAAACGGACGATACCAGTCCCTTTATCCAATAAAGATGAAACGGAGTGAACAACGTGGAAAGTGAATGTTTATAAACAATTTGAATGGATAACATGGATAACAGATAAAAGGGTCATCCGGTCAAGAAGGACTTTTTGGAAAAGTTTCAATACTGTTGATATGCAATTAATCGGTCGGTATTTGGATGATCCTTTGGGGGAGGGGGGGAAAGATGGTGTCATCCGGGCAGCTTTTCAGCAATCTGGGAGATTTTCAGATGACATACACAAACTAAACAACTCGAAAGTACAAACCAGTAGCGAACAAGCTCGTTTGCGATGATTCTTCTACAGGCTAATACATCACAATTTAT
Organism: Echinostoma caproni; assembly: GCA_900618425.1. NCBI lineage: Eukaryota > Metazoa > Platyhelminthes > Trematoda > Plagiorchiida > Echinostomatidae > Echinostoma > Echinostoma caproni. The sequence goes on from UZAN01057909.1 coordinate 10,573, forward strand.
TTCAAACTTTTTGGCAGGGGGCGGGGGAAGAGAGATCAAGACCAGTTGGAAAGAGATAATTACCATTCCGGTTACATGATCGGATGNGGGGGGGGGGGGGGGGATGACTGTGTCGCGTGTGGTGTTGGCCATGGAAGACCGGGTGTGTTCTTACGAATTGTTTTTGGGAGCATAGCACGGGAGGGGAATTATGTAGGTGGATTCCGATCGCTTCCGCGGCTCCTAATCCTCTTAGATCGGCCGGTGCGAACCAAGTAGAAGGGTCGAAACGCCTCGGCCACATTAATTACGTGGTTTGATTCCACCAGGTGTGAGACGATTGAACTGTTAATGGTCCTAATTACTCCACTGTTCAACCAGGCCAAGTGATGCTCATGGACTCGCTCAGATAAACGTCCGCTCGTGCGGCCAATATACCTTGCCCCACAGGAACAGGTAAATAGGTATACACAGAAGGAGACAGCAGAAACAGACAACTTATCTTTGAGTTGAAAGCGCAGAAGTGGCCCGGAGATGAACATAATACGCAGTTTAGCCGCGGGGAATGTTTTTTTCTACAACTGTACAGAGCTTACGTGTCATCATATCGGCAGTCGTGTCGCCCTTGAAAGGTAGCGAAATGTAAACCGGTGTTGTATCACTAAACATTCAACAAAACGAGGTAAAATCAGAAGAAATAGAAAGTAAAATAATTCTCCGAACGACTTTGGAATGGTCCTGTGACCAAATATATCACGTCCACGTCCGGAAGGGGTGCCAAAACATGATTAAAATATGATCTTTGTCCTCGACCTGTATGTGTATACCCGTATTATCCAGAAGAGGAATAAAACATGGTCAGCCTTGTCGGTGGACATCAGTCAAAGGAACCATGAATAGTGGGAAATTTGTATGAGTAATGACGAAAATAGTTCCAGAATTTCATGAAAAGAAATCGTCAGGAAAAGTTATCGTTTTTCAGGATAACGCTCCGTGTCCTGTTTCACGAGAGGTTAGTAAATTGATTTAGTTAAGGAGTCTGGTTAACTTATTATTTGCTTTTAAACTTCACAAAAGATGCGTGACTCCAAGGTTCAGTTCATGCAACCTCTCCCTAATAGTCCGGATGTCAATGTGATTGAAAATCTGTTTTCTGTTTTGAAGAGAGAGGTCAATGTGCTACCTGTACAATGGACATTGGAGGCACAAGTGCGCTACGTAATGGAGCACAAAATAGAAAATGAATTCGTAACAAAATTGATGGGTTGCATGCCTAAGAGACTCGAAAAGGTCCTAAAGAACAAGGGAAGACCAATCGACTATTAGTGTACATAAACGTTTAGATCCTAGTTGTTACCATTGTTAATTTGCTGTAAATAAAATCTGTTCTATCCCCTTAACTTACCTCCTAACTCGCCATGCTGTAGGTCAAAACAATACTGATGAAATCGGAGTATCTTGTACATTCTGAGTTATTCCATCTGCTGAGTATAAGCGAATCAGGAAAATCAATGCTATAAAGACTCACCAAGGCTTGTTTGTTATTATTTGGAAAAAAATTAGTCTAGTACAAATACTGTTGCCTATACGAACACACAAGTGTTTCACAGGGACCTGTTGCTTCAGTTTCGATTAGACCTGTATGTGTATACCCGTAATATCCGGAAGAGGAAGTTATCAAACACAAGCTTGTCCGCTACCTTGTGCTTTCTCGAATCTTAGAGGTGCGCGTTATTTTGGACACATTACCAACCATACTTTCTTGGCCTCGTTATGCGCACCACATTGTGCGTGTGTGTATGTTCACATGAGCCAAATCAACAAAAAGACGGCACTAAGCGATGAATGAATGAATAAACGCTTTACTGAATTGAGGCAGCGAAAATACTTCAGTATTAT
>UZAN01057923.1:0-12440 GCA_900618425.1 Echinostoma caproni
GGAAGTCTATTTTGTTGTTGTGTGATACCGCATTCACTAGCCACACAAATACCTACCTGCTTTTACTGCACATTTGCAGCACACTAATTTTGATTGAGAACCAGTTTCGAATTCTGAGTGACGTAAATGCCTCGTTGATTAAGCCAATGAATTATTCACTTCCAGTGTGACGTGGGTACGAAAATCACGCAGCACGTAAGAAGACCCGCGGGAACGCTCTGAAATGATAGTTGTAGGCACTCGTTACAGCACTGTCACTCGATCGCACCCCACACTATCAGACACGCTCACAATGGGAGAACACAAATTTCGCGCACGAACGTATATTGAAGCACGGAACATGCGACAAAATTAAATGTACAAGGTGTATCTGCGCAGGGGGAGTTCGTATTGATTATGAGTTCTCATGTATTTCCTAATTCTTCTCTTTATTCGTTGTTAGCGTTCACCGTATTCAACAATTGTGAGCCTGAAAGAGACATGGAACGTAAAACAATCATTAGTACTGTTCACATGTCCGACCATTTCGGTCTCAATGCCGTCCAAGGAGCACATTTCGAATTTGGCGCTCCTTCTTGAGCTGCAGGATGTTTTAATCATTACAAATGACGAGATGAAACGGGGACGCCGAATAACGAACTCCCAATGTAATTCATCTCTCACCCGTTGGTTGAACTGACTATCCTTCTGACTTCACCTTCACGCAAAATCCTCAGTTCATCGATTCGGATGCACTAAAATCGAGTTAGAGCTCATCAATGGTGCATATCCACCGTCCCACCGTCTGGGATTCAAACTCCGGACCAATCGCATGGAAGGCGTGTACGTTACCACTGTGCTAACCAGATCATACCTTGGTTGTACCAAATTGCCAATTCATATTTGTTCAGGTGTTTTCTTCAGTAATAATCGGTCAGTACATTATATATCCGTTTTTCAATTCCGCATGGATCAACTGCTCATTGTTATCCGATAATTTTGCTCGGTAAGTAGTTCACGTGATCATTCATATCCGTTAGGTAAAAAGAGTATTTTTTTAATCTAAAACAGACTATTTTCGAGTATTTTCAATTAGGAGCATCTCTAATCAATACCAATCTCGCGGAGATTAATCAATGATATTGCGTCATATGGAAAAAATTCACTCCGTCCGTCTGATCCGTAACCTATGACCGATTGAACTTTGCTAACTGTGTTCTTGATTAGCACAATCTTTTTCTTACATTAATCGATGCTATTTTGAGTCACATATAAGCATCAGAGTAAAACTTGACTAGCTTCCTGTGTGTCAAGTACACGTTCACTGTGCATTAACTGTGTTCTTGCTTACGTAGCTAGGAGAAGGCTACTAGTGTTCGTTGCGTCCAATCTGTGATGTGATCGTACTCGTGAGGCTAGACGACTAGTGTGACCGTTGAGGTACGTATGTTCCTTGTGTGTCATCGTGTGATATCTTGTTGTGTGCACATTGTGATCAAACGAGATCCGGACACAACAGTATCCTATTTGCGATACGTCTTCCACAGTGTGTGAAATCAGTTACCTAATGAGGCGAAATATTTCATCACAGATCATACTTAACAATCAAGCATCAGCGCTGGGACAGACAACGCCCAGTTTTGTAGCATGACTATTCACTTTGAACATGCAAAGCGCATGCCGAAAGGAGTTACAGAACTTGAAATTCTGTCAAAAGCGCTTGGCGCATCTTTCTCACATTCGAACAGGCAAATGATTTCGTCAGCGTACCCTAAATTCCACAGCTTTTCTCCAGCTGCCCATTCAATATTACGTTTTGGAGACAACTGAGTGCGCTCTCCAGTGTTTCGCCTACGACGAAACTGAATAGGAATGGTGAAACAGGGCACACCCGACGAACACTGCTCCTGATTTCGAATGAATTGATTGGCCCACCGTAGACCCTCACGCTACCAGAAGTATGCAGGTACAGCGACCGCAATAAATTTACGTAATTCCGCGGCATTCCTTTGCGAAGCAGCGATCCCAAAAGAGCTTCACGGTCAACCGAATCGACGTATTCACACAAGAAACGAATTCCTTTTCCTGCTAGTTCTTATTGTCCGAATTATGTTGTACTTTTCACCCTTCCTATGTCCACAGCATGAGCAGTCTTCAGGGGCCCACCTGGGGAATTTTTACAGAGGAAAATGACGGGCTATGATCAAGTTTATGCCTCTGTTGAATTACACTTAGTTGCTCAATGAAACAACCAATAACCGAACATGTGTTATCAGGAATACTTAAATTGGAGTCCAGTTTACAGTGGATTCGAATACCAAAGCAGGGAACAGGGTTGGCAAAAAAGAATGTTTATTGCATCATTCACGTTTACTGATACCAATATTACACCAAACATTTTGATCCAAAACTTAAAGAATTTACTTCAAGGTTGCATTTTAAAATATGCTCTGAGATGAATAGCACAATGCACTGCAAGTGAGCGTGATTTGATTCCGGCATCATTTCGCCGCATCTCAGCTGGTGTTTAATGCACCATATAAAGTATTTTATGTCTCACAGGTTATATATCACCAACTACGTTGACCAACTACCGCAGATTGGCCTCCAACCCGAGCAGGGGAATTGTTTTCGGGTTGACTACCTACCTCATTTTGAATAGATATCCGCAGCGGCCATAGCAAACACGTGCCGAAATCCTTTGCAGTGTGAACAGAGAGATACTTCATCCATCTGACTCTGCTCAGTGCATCACGTTAGTGGGATAAGGGATAAACTGATCCCATGTCATTTTATCAACACTTACAAACCTTTTTTTGTATTCTACAGCGCGAGCACCAGCTAACATACAGTGAATGGATTCCGGAAATTGAATAATGCTCGATTGCAGTGCCTCGGGCATTTTCTGTTCATGCAATGAATCATCTATGGCTGAACCGAATGTTCCACAAGGTGATATAAACAAATTTGATCTTTTTCACACATGTAGCGTGATGTGAAAACTGTTACTGAAACAACCGTTTCCCCGTAATGAACTCGAATAAAGAACATGGTAGGTTTACGTTGCAAGCTTTTGTATCCGGCTATATTTCGGTGTATCTCATCAAGTGCACATGGAATATTAGATCTCGTATGATCGATCGAAATGAATCGATAGAATATGTACACAACGTATTCTATATTATATATTTCACACACGTTTGAGTTCATATTGTGTCAAACAAATCACGGTATAATAACCTTTGTAAAAATAAAAGCGTTCCATGATGTGCATTTGAAAACTGCAGTCCATTGTGAACCAATGTCCAGTTTGTCGGATCATACGCCTTTCGAACGGGGTCAAATGTCCAAGGTGCCCAATATAACTCGATGACCGATTCAGCCGGTGACCACAACGGCCACAACCGCTACCTCCACGGTATTTTGGAATCAGGGTTTTTAGCTAACTCCCCTTGGTGAACTACCATTGGTCCACCCACCCGGTTAGAGCCCGGGAAATCGGCTTTTTATCTTCTCACTTTGATGGGAAAAACACCTCCGCCACGAGAAGGCCATGAGTAGGACTTCCTCAGCAGAGGTTATTCGAGACGCTTGGTCGTATGGGAGCATTTTGTGAGGTGTAAGGGAAGAGGGACCAGCCGCAACCCTAGACACCCACCCCCGACCATACTGAGGATTACCAGTAATTGCAACGAATTACTTTGATCACAAAGCGCATTGGTTGTTCACCAGGCTTGGCGCATGTGTGCCAAGTCAAAATGCGTCAAATGGTTCGTCTCACTCTATTTATGACCCGTAGTGGGGTTTCGAAATGTGTGTGCTATCCAGAACGTGTCTGGTTTATCAAGGTATCACTTATCTCAAGGCGGGGAGGGGGGGAGAGTGGATTAGTATTCAACTGCTTTCGCATCCTCTATGTTTTGCATCCTTTTGTTTGCCAATAAGAGTGTGACTGTTGATCACCTAATGCAGACAATCTCGGTGCATAAATTTTTCAGAGACTTTTTTTTTACTGAACTTTGACATCTTGATATGTTGCGGTGCCGATCACGTGTATCTTTTGTGAGATTACAGCAAGTTGAAATCAATCTCCAGTGCCCCTGATAAGGTTATGGTAGCCACTCGAATAGCGCACAAAACGTTTATCATAAGAGTAGGAAACAACTGACACAGGATACGCAAATGAATTAACTGGTCAATTGCAACTCCATGAATAGTTTAAACACGTGCCTGGACTCGGTATCGGAGATTCTAATCGCCGAAGAAACCGCCTGAGTCGGGCTCAGCAGCATGATTGTCCGGCAGCTCCATTCGTTTCTTCTATCCAGATCCACTTTCCAGTCTTTCCTCGACTTATTCTTACTTCATTCGTTCCTTCCTTGATCGTTACTATGATCTTTCATTTATTCTGCTCTCCACCCCTATCCCCACATCTTCATCTCGACCCCCCCCCCCCCCCAAGATCATGCTCAGATCACTCACACTGCCAATAGAACTTCCCACGCTATTGTGCCGGGATTGTGACCTGATCGATAATGATTTTCAGGTCTGTTGCCCTGATCGATAAAGTTTGGCGGGAATGGAGAGCGAGAGTGTGAGATCAACATTCAATTCTCCTGAATTTTTTGATTGCACCGTTGAAGAAAAGTCATTTCCCTGTTCCATCTGTCCCTGCATCGGGGAATCGCCGAAGCCGACGGCTTCAAGACATTGGACTAACTGAAACTGAACAGAACCAATAGTTGCCCAAACGAACAAATTGATAATGCTCTGCAGTTGACTGATTGAGAATTGTCGTGGTCTTTCATTCAATCAATACGAATTACCAGGAATCCGTTAAAGATTTACCTGGGATTTTTCTGTCTCTCCAATCAGGTTATCAATCAAACTTCATAATGCAAAATAATCCCATAAAGAAGTGTTATCCCTGGCAACTAGGATAAATGAAACAGTAATTTTTGGATTGAAAACGTAATTTGGGTAATTTGGATGATACCAGGTGACCAAGTCAAAAGAACTTGTCCATTTATCTGACCTAAAACTGAACTAGGATACTTTTCGATGACTAACATTAACTGTATTTTTTCATAATAGTGCAATAGCACACCATGAGGATTTCCCATTGTTTACCGATTTATGGATTTAATTTGTTGCCCAAACAAGTAGGATAATTAATATGTCAATAAAAAACGCTTTCCTTGATGTATCTTGACTAAAATTAGCAATCACATTGCGTGTGACTAGAACTGTAAGTTGTAGAGACATTGATTACCCAAATCACATTAGTCGTGTCATCAAGGGATTATATTGATCAGCTTCTATTTTAGAGTGAACACTTGAATCACGTGACAGCACTTTACAGACTCGCTGCTCTGTTACATAATCTTAACCATGTGAAAGAATGTTATTTTATGTTTAGGAAATAAAGTAGTACACTGTCGGTGACTGGGACCTGCTGATCACGTGCTATACAATAGTTATACTTGAACAACAACGGTTGATTTGGTTTACGGATAGTTTAGCAAGCGATATTTTAGAATGATATTGAATTTAAGCACCATGTGTTCAATCTGTATGACTCACACGGACACACAGGCACTCATTCGATAATCATAAATCAAAAGGCGGCTGTCTGACAGAACTCTATCATTTTGAATGCTTGAAAACGAAATTATATATCAAATTGAATTCCTGGATGTTTTATTTGATTACTGAGTCAATCATCATGTCATTCTCTGGTAAAATCAAAACAAATCACTTTGAGTTGTTCTTCTGAGATTCCACTGATTTCATCATTTCAACTCCAATCAGAAAATTAGATGAACGCTATGAAAATCTTTAAAAAATGTTTATTGTATCATACTAAGTGAAGCAACACTTCCCTATTCTATCGCATTATTTACTTCATCGCACAGTGTACTCGCAGTGCAGCATCGTTTTCCAAACATGTGATCAGCGGTGTGCTTATTGATTAGTTGGTGCGCCAGACAACGTCGCCTCACTCCGTGGAAAAAGCGGTTACCAGATTTACTATTGTGCTTGTTTAGATGAACTATTGCGGACATCATTGTCAAGTTATTTTACAAGTTTATTAAAGAGAGTGGGTGAATATGTAACTTAGAAAATCAAAAGTACACATAAAGAGTAGAAAAATTGCTAATAGCAAGTCAGGTCACGTCAAGAAGTTGTCTTATTACACTGTCTGGTACAAATTAACCTGACATATCCCTCACAAATATGAGATACGAATAAATAGCTCAAGTCTGTGGAGTTAACCCAAACCTATGAAGAAATCATGGTCATAAATCAAACAAGATTAAGAACAATGGAAGAATAATACGAAGGAATGTGACCAAACCATTGTAGTCGCCGCCGTTGTATTAGCCTCCGCAGTCATACAATATTGGAACACCTATATGTGACCCCGGATCCCTCTATCTTACTTCCAGAATGATCCTTAAGCACAAATCATCAAAGACCTCTAATCATCGACAGTCTTAGACCCTAATTGGCCAGGTTTCATAGTCACATAGCAATTGGAGACGAACTGCTTCAAATTTTTGTCTTTAGGCTAAATTCATTTCTGCGCCAAAAAGAATTTTTCAGCTGTAAGAACGCCGTTCTTGCAGTATCGACGAGCACTTGCACGTCATCTTTAGTTTGACCGTTGGGAGTATGGTTCTGCCCAAGTATGTGAAGCTTTCGACGAATTCGATCAGCTCGCCGTTCAGTAGTAAAGCGTTTTCGGGATGAATCCGGGGACTGTCGCAAAGGTTTTGGTATTTGATGTGTTCACCTTTAGGCCGATCTAGGAGGACTGTCAACTGATGCGGTCAACGATTACTTGGGTGTCGGACATTTTCTCGTCAAAGACGACAATATCATCCGCAAATTCTAAGTCGGTGGGCCATAAGTTCGGAGAGATCTGAACTCCATCGAACGACCCATTATCCAGTCCACGGCAGCGTTGAACAGCACTCAAAATCCTAACTCGAACGCGCATGACTCCTCTCCGTAGATGCGGATTTCGGCGCTAGTGTTAGAATAGTAGGATTTCAGTAAGTTGACAGGTTTAACTGGGACACCATCGGTCAGAACCCGGATACAACATTTCAGTTTGCTCGATTGAAAAGAGAAGCATTCTATCAATGAGGTATGCACAAGTAGCTTAAAAACCTGGAACTAGTATTCTTTTCACGAAAAAGGAGAGATAAAATCATCTTGTGACAACATCCGGGGCAAACCGTTAGTTTATTTAGCTCCCCAAATCAGCTTTTGAATCCGTTTAAGGTACATAACTGTTATGAGATGCAGAAAAGCTTGCTTTTCACTGGTAAAGAATGCAGGATGATAGTATGGATTTGTTTTTCTCGGGGATGTCGGTTTTAGGCGAAGGAGTAAAAGCAACACCGTCCAGTGACCAAGAGAAATAGTCTATTCCTTCAGGGATTCGCACCAAGGCAGACAGGGTGAGGCGACTAGTTGCTAGTGCTGCTTTATTGTGCATAAGTAATTTACTTTATGCCGGATGGTAAAGAATTATTGTTAGACATTTGTCTCCCCTACTTAGATAGCAACGTGAAAATGACGGTAGTAATCGCACACATTTTCAAGGCATGAACAATGTAGTACGCACGGCTGAAACTCCTTTGGTGCCGGCGTGGTGTTTCGTTGAAACTGAATGGTTGTGTATATCGCGCCCGTGTGTTCCACGATTGCCAGACCCTAAGGTTGCATGCAGTTGGAAGATATTCATCATCTATATGAAAGTCCTCGACTGCCAATGTTTGCGTAGTTTGGTGCGGTTTAAAGGGAACGAGCGTGTAAGCGATCGTGTGAAATAAGCCATCGCGCGTTTGGTAATGATTCAATGGAAAATTTTTTATCATACAGAACTCAGGTCATTGAGCTTCGCTGGTTAGGACAGATATTGCACACATGCCCAGCTGACGTCTACCGTACCGTGTCTTATCTGCAGTTGCGACTTCAGGTTGAAGAAAACCGTTTGGAGGTCAACAGACTACGTGAAGACGAAGCATGATGCGATTAGGTGGACCATAGTTGTCACTCGTCTTCCAGGTTGTGGTCGGAAAGATTATGTAATTAATTGGTTGGAGACACTGACGGATACGGCAACTAATGGACATCAGTGGGGGTTTCTGTTGTCATTAGTTATCAGACCACAATACTGATAAATCTATGTATGCAGAGTGTAGTTGGGCGCTCAGTGTGTGTTCACTATAGAGGGGTTCATTTTCTTTACCCCCTCCCCTTCCGCAATGAGGTTCAAATGCTGTCCATCTTGTACTTTCTAACTCACCCAATGTGAATTGCGACGTTAACAGTGATCAGTGAAGTTCCCATCTCTGTATCTCGTCGTTGATCGATGATGGTAATGATGATGATGATGATGATGATGATGATGATGATGATGATGATAATCATGACGATGATCAGCAAATTGTATGAGCAATCCCCAAAAGCATCGAGTTAGGATTAGAGCTCATTTGGAACCTTCCAAAATGTCTTCTTGCAAATAAATCCACCTTTGGATTACTGTGAGAAAATTGAACGCAAGCATCTTCATCTGGTTGATCGAAAAAGAATACTTAGGATTTGTGCATGACTTTTTAATTTTTCTCTTGTCGTATCTTGTTACCAGTGCGCCTAACTTTGTGGAGTTATGCTAAAGACACCCACTATGAACTTTATACGGTCCTGGTGCAATAACTTCGATCTGTTGAAATTTTGCACTAAAAATCATGAGTTGCAGGCTTCAAATCTCTGTTCCCTTTGTGCATGAGATTCAGATGTATACCCGGTTGTTAGGTATCTCCCCGTCTAACATCCATACTCAATAAAGGGTCGTGCAATTGCCGACTCCCTGTTGAACAAAAATAGAACAGATTCTTAGGAACGTTTTACCTCTTTTATCTGATTTGTTAACCCTCTTCATACTGTTCACATGTCTTTCTTGCTCACTCACTGTTCCACCCGTAACTTCGTCGATAGTTAGAATAAGCGATCCAGTGATTTTTTTTAAATTTTCCGCTATTGCGTAATTATTTCCGATCACTTGACCGTGGCATTCTTCCAGTACAACCTTTTTTCTAAGTCCGGTCTGAGATGTGCCGCGCTGAATGGCCTTATGAATTACTCGTCGTGTGGCACGCAATGCACTTTTTACAACGACCAAAATTCGTCATCTCCAGACGGCAATCGAGGGTTTTTTAACGGGGAACAATTTTGTCTCCATTTATTCATTCTTTTTCTGTTCGAAAATAGCATTCCCGACGTTATCACGCGCAAGTACATTGATGACGTATTGTTCCTATTTCGGTCTTTATAGTCTCACAAAAAACAAGACTGTCTCAATTGTATTTTAGTTGGTTTGCTCCTTGACGTTTGAGGCTCCTGGTAAACAGGGATGCGGTATCCAACTCATTTTTGCAACCTGCTTCCATGCTCAGACCGATCTCACAACTTGAATCGCGCGTCCCCCAGACTGACTCCGTGAAATTACATGCCACTTGACCCGTCTTGTTCTAAACATCTTGTGAAATTAACTTTAGCTATAGATTAGCGTGTGTGTTCACGCTTTCAAAAGTTAAAAGCATACCAAATGCGAAGGAAATATTTGTGGTAACTAACAAAGAGCACTGAACGGCTGTGTTTGCCCTGTTTGGGACTGAACAGTGGCGTGTACGTTTTGTGTTCCTGTCAGTATTGGAACCACGAACGGTATGGTCGGGACTTCAAACCCCTACACCTGAGTTACACGACGGACGGTCATCACTTGGTACGAATAGCTCAATCAATTTAGCAGATTTATTTGTTCAGAGGCACCAGGTACTCTTGATGATCTTGGTTGTGGGTAACGATCTCCAAAAGAGTGAAACCCATATCCAAGACCAATCGAATGGGCCAATACAACCTTGATACTCTAAAAGCAAACCACTTTTGCGAATTGAATTTCGACGTTTATGATGATCTTTGTTTCATCACGGTCCTTACCAGCCAGGAGTAATTTTCCTCCCAGATCTTCATGAAAGTTTGTTCATGGAGTGGAATTTTGAATCACATTACTGACCCTTCTCAGCTTGATCGTTCTATTAGTTGTATATCTCATCCTCATACTATTTCGAAATTCAAGCTTCACTTCTTATTTTTTCTTTTTCTCTTTTACTTTATTTTATTGAATACACAATTATAAAATTTTCAGGAAGGGGAAAGCGGCCAATCAAGGGGCTGCCATACAATACACAAAATGGGGAGTTAGGCGGTGGTGGTGGTGGTGGTGGGATAATTGGTGACGTTACCACCGGGCCACGGTCGCCCATCATTCATGACCATGAATACCCAATAAACTATATTTATCATCTGTCGTGTCCAATCATTCTTTTTTTGAATTTCTTTCGAGTATGTCTATACACATGATTCTATTTTACGTACGTCCTACACGATCCTTGTAACAAAACTCTGCATAATGTGTGCTCACCTTTTCGTCTGGTTTGCCTGAACCGGCATTTCATACGTTAAACTGTGAGCCCCTTTGAATTTGTTCAATGAAGAAACTTGCCACCGGTTGAGCGGGTAAACANTTGCCACCGGTTGAGCGGGTAAACATGCCATACTAAGCAATCCAATAACCATTTCTGACCGACAAGCCCTCATTCATAAAAATCAGTATTGTCGCACCACTTCTTTTTATTGAGATCGATTTGGAGTCGCAGCCCACGTGTCGCTATTTACTAAGCACATAAATCCGGGGCTCAATTGATTCAAGCCACGTCGTATTTGGTTGAACTGAGAGTGTGCTTTCTGGCAACCGGAAAAAGTTTGGTTTTATCCCGCAGTACTTTTGAGTGTTTCTTCGCTTAATGTTCTTTGGTTAAAGTCATTTTTCTAATACGAATTAATTTATATTTCCCACAATAAACTAGAGATTTCCATGAAGAAATGCCCAATCTGGTTCTATATTCTGGGAATCAATCTGCGTTATCATGTGCTTTATTGATATATGACGCCATTCTTGAGAGGATAAGTATAACCATGTTGCATATATCAGTATCATCACTTCCATTATCAACTATGTCTTGAGAGTTACGTCACGTCGTCGTTTGCCCGACTAAACACGTCTGCCGCACGCGTTAATCAATGAATTATCATTCACCTAAAAAAAACGTTGTAAGAAAATAATGTCGGAGATTAATGTAGTCAAACAAAAAAGAAGCATTAAGTTGGCGCCGCATACATTTATGAATCATTCGTTCAGGGTATTCAGTGGCATGAATAACTCAGCGTAGAGTAGACATAGTGTGACGCTATACTCGTAAGTGGTTCACAGATAGCTTTGCCACACAAGGCGGCTGAAAGGCTGCGGATCGATGATGGAGTTTATATGCAAGTGTTAAAATTCACGACGCCAATGAAAGTCATGCCGAATTATTGTTGGATCGGAGCTCACAGTACACAAAAGAATGGAAGTTTGGAGCAGATACGGTTCCATTTTGTTTGATTCCATCTCATTTATGCAGTGGAAATGATTTGTCTTTTTTCAAGGCGGCGGAGACTTTGAATTTCGGCCGTGCTTTTCGAAATTGGACAACTACTTACGTGTTTTGCAGTGGATACTATTGACCGTACACGTTCACATCAATTCACCATTATTTTCAAGTTCAAATGCTGACCTACAACTTCCATTTTATGAAATCTTTCTGTTTTCGCGAATGACGTTGAAATCTCTGCATTTTTTCATTCCGTGAAGAATCGTTACAAACGGCTGAGAAATAAACGTCAAGGTCACCATAAAATAGCCTCGCGCTGGCTGGCAGGTTGCTCTCCGTCGAATTTCTATCAACAGAATGACCATTCCGTTCATTTTTTCGAGGAACATTCGCTCAATTGAGGGGAAAATCGATGAAGTCCAGAATCTAGTGCAACAGAAACAATGAAAAAGTGTGGGAGTCATTTAACTTCAGGAAAGCTGATTACACCCAGATATTGAGGATGATGTGGTCGGATTAGTCGGCTTTGATATTTTCAGGAGTGATCGGATTGTGAAATTTCGCAACAGAGTTGGTGGAGTGGTCGCTTTCGTAAATCGAAGTTGGTGTTAGAACACTTGTATGATTTTTTCCTACTCAACAAGTAAAATTAACTGTACTTTTGTTTGCTTCAAGCCCAGCTTTCTCAGCAGGTTTCGCTTCATTTACTTTGTGAATATTTATATCGCCCCTGATACACTCGCCCCCGACTTAAGTCTATTTTCTGATACTGTAGTGACGCAATTCGCCAGTTGTATTGACCAGTTCCTATGTATTACCGCTGGTGACTTTAACCGCTTTGATACTTCCTTTCGAACCACTCTAGGCCTAGAGTGGTTCGAAAGGAAGTATCAAAGCGGTTAAAGTCACCAGCGGTAATACATAGGAACTGGTCAATACAACTGGCGAATTGCG
>UZAN01057924.1:0-12439 GCA_900618425.1 Echinostoma caproni
AAACATCGACTGCACTCATTTGTTCATAGTTCAGAGATATAACCGTCATCCCAATAAGTTGTTTCGGGTGTGGAAAACCAGGCTTTGAAGATTTTGGGACCATATCAAGTTAGTGATCCACTTTGAAACTCATAACTTGCGCCAGCAATTCATTCATTTCAGTCATCGCTGATTAGATCACAATGTAACAAAACGTCTTGCAGGCATTTATCCTGTCAAACGTAATTACCAGTGTGTACTTTCAGTAACTGGATTTCTATCATGTTGGTTCCATTTGTCCCATAGTTCTGTTTAGTTCACGAGTCTTTCTCTTCTGTATCTGTGTCTTCTAAAAATAGTTTAGCTCGCATCGCGTTAGTTGGGTAAATCTCCGCACCATTTCCACCAGAGAGTGACGATTGAACTTCTCAGATTTGATGAGACACTAGTATCCCCCTACTGAAAATTGTAGCCATGTTTCCGGAGGCAAGCCTCTTCGTTTTTCTTAGATCGTGATCGCCTTACTTCTGTTCCATGCTAAATATTCACTTTTTGATCATTCGTCCATTGTCGTGCAATCGATTTCTCTTCTATCGTTACCACAATCTGGACCAAGAATTTTGAGCTTTAGATCTGGCGGATGCTGCTCCTTCCCCCAGCGTTCATTTGCTTGTGGGCGTTAAGTCACACTTGCCCTAATCGGTCTAAAATTGCGTCCAATGGTGGTTGTTTGGAAATCCGCGGAGTTGTGAAACACCATCCCTTGTGGCTTTTCTTCGATTGTGAAACCTTTTTCTATTTGAAAGCACAGTTCAAAATTGGCTTTTCTAAGAATGATAATTGCTAGTCACATCACGCTTAACTTCTGCTTTCTGAATATACATGAATAGTGTTGTGACGTTTGTGAATTGGCATACCGTTCATTCATTCCGTGCTAAGCAGAGATATTCGTATAGTTCAGACTGAGTTATTCTGCAGTTATATATATATATAGATATACTGAGACAATGGGGAAGAAAGTTGTCCCGTGTGAGCCGTACAATAATCCTCCAATTATACGGTTTATTCGTTTACTCTGTACTTTTTTGACCATGTAATGATATACTGCTCGGGTGCGGGACGAAACAGCGTATTCGCCCTCAAAACATAAGATCTTGATCACCTACATACTGCTTGCCCAATGAGTGTGCTTGAGCAAAAGTCACGGAGCTCAAACTGGAGTGATGAACAACGCATGGTTGTGAGTCATGAGAACGCTGACATGAAATCTACCATTAGGAAGTGAAAAAACCAGACCCCAGTTACCCTGAGCTCGACGGCCACAGATGTGCGAACCGCACCTCGGAAGAAACGTCCCGATTGACGCAGTAAACGGACTCAATGAACTACGGTCTACACATGCGGCCTCGTTGCCATGTGGTTTAGGCCTTGTCTGGCCGGAAGCTCTGATTCTGAATTCCTGAGAAAATTTAATGTTTACACTAAGCCAACTGGACAATTTCAGGATCAGAAAGAAACCATGAGTAGACGTTTTATCGTGAAGAGGTGGAAACCATAAGATGTATCACTCTCTTCTCGACCGGATCGAGTGAAAATGTGATCATAATAAAAATAAGACTATTCGAATTAGCCATCCAACTTTACAGAGGCAAATGGCATCCACCAGTTAGCAGTAAGCTAACTGCCCCGGGCAGGTTTTCCTTAGAATTTCCCGGAGTCCAGTGAATGAGCTACCAGGGCAAAGTTAATTGATCAAATTGTTGTTTGGCAAATTTGAAGTTTGTATGACGATTGTGATTGGGTAGGCTGCGGCCATACGTGGATTGGAGCCCCACCGAGACTGCTGAACTTTTCACAATCACCCTACAAACTTCAAATCTGTCAAACAACAATTTTAATAATAATAAATAATGGTCACAGTGATAGCCTAACTTCCAACCCGAACTATCAACCAAGAGTTATATGTATAAACACCTGTGAATTCCTTTCGTGAGAATTTAGCTGATCAATTCACACACACACTGAAGAGAAATTTGAAAAATAAACGAAATATTCTGTATCAATGATTATCTGCAGTGAAAACCCCTTCAGTTGTTGCGTTCAGCAAGATCTTTGCAATCCTAAAATCGTGAATGCAACAGCTGCATAAGTTTTATATCTGTATAGCTATCTGACTAGCCATTGCATACCATAGACTTAGATCAAAATATGTATTGTATTGTATTGTATTCAAGCTTTACCGACTTATATACAAGCGTTTAGCCAAAAAATAGACCACCGCTACAATTTCCGTAAAAACCGGTGAACAAGTGGGACGTGAAATGTGCACAAATATGAGTGCATTAGAAAGCTGGGAACGAAAACTCCTTGTTCGTCACTGTCCGGGTAAGATAATGTGACAAAGAGGTTCTGTATGCAGATATGCGAGGCAGGATAAGGTTGTACTTGGAACGGGTGGATGGGTGGGTTTTGCATGCACACAAGTCAATGTGTGGGGGATGCGTGCAATCAGATATTGTCAGCAAACTTCAAGCACGCATCAATATGGGCATCATAAATATTGCCAAACAGAATGGGTAATGGAACTTGGGAGATATGCCTCAGCTACTTGAAAACAGCCTCTAGCAAACCAGGGAAATTACAAGGGAGGATTAAAGGGGTATTGGGAGGACTCATTGTTGAAAGAAAGTATTTATCACCGATAAGTCAGAACAGAATTTGCCCAGTCTTCTTAGCTGAAAAGAGAGAACTTTTAACTTTCGAACAGCAATTTGGTTNCAAAAGTTACTTTCAAGTGTAACGCCTAAGTACTTCACACGGCTGATCCAGCTCTTTGCCTTTCCATAAATCTGTACATAGTCTAATGGAGATGGGGGACGGTTTAGAGTAAATGTACAATAAAGACATTCTTCAGGATTACGATTAGGAAAGGATGAAGTGGAATATGAAACGAGGCGGGATAGGTTTCCTTTATATTCTACTAGTTCTGATGGGTTAGATATGGAAACAGAAATGGCGATATCATCAGCATACTTAAAATGCCGAACTGGGAGAGTAATAGTTAAGTCACTGATATAAGTTGAAAAAAGATAAAGTCATAGGACAGCCCCTTGAAGTACACCCCAGCTACGGAGCGGTGCAGTTGACTGTCTTCTTCCCAATTTAACATACTTATATCTTTGCGAAAAGTAATCAGCAAGCCATTCAAGAAGAGAAGCGGGACAACCAAGGTACAGAATAAACCAGGCCACCCGACTGTTGACGTCTGAAACTCCGACTTCTCGAAAACTTGTTTACTTGAATAAACTCAGCTAGGCTGGTCAATCTGTAATTCTGACGCAACCATCTTGGCATTCTGCTTATACAACTCCATCTTCTATTTATCTGTCCAATCCTTCACTCGAAGCGTAACGCAGCACTGAGCAATCTGTTTCGCCGAACGCATCTATAATAGGGAATACACGCGCGCACAGGCTGTCCCCATCATTGTGGTTACCAAATCATTTTGTTCGTGCAAAGCCGGACTGAAATCGAACTCAAAAGAGAACAATCAACCTCAAATGAATCAATGTGAACATAAGTAAATACTTGTGAGCTCATAAGGACAATAAAACAAAGTTTTGGGTACCTGATAATGTACCAAATAAATTACGATACTACTCATTGTGTGTGCATTCAAACAGTCTTCGATTCCTTAAGACATCTACAAAAATCAGCAGATCAAGATGGTTCAATTTTGAAGTGTAAAGTATACGAACAATGTTCGTCACCAATCTGAAGTCGTTCGTGGGAACGCTATTATTCTATTTCAAAATAATTGGTTGTTTTTCCGGAGTCTGAATAAGCCGCAACATGCACTACACGATTCCTCACATTAGCTAGTCAGTTTGAACAACTTGTTACCGGTCAAATTGCAGTTTGTCGCAGTGAGACTGAATGATGAGAATGTACACAAATTCCACTCGCTTCCCGGGCCGTCGTGGATCACATGTTCCAATTTTCCTGTCATAGTACCTGCGAATTTCGTAATCAGTGAAGCAGCGAGTCTCTAATTTTGAAAAATTCAATCCATATTGATTAGTTGATGAAAAGAAAAATCACATTATATTAAGCGAAAAATCGATCATCGAGTGACCACGATGTTATTTTAGATGCCACTAGACTTTTTCTTAGATGAGAGGCAGCTTGCCAAGCCATACGACAACCGCCTCCATTCTAAATGAGATGAAACTAGAGTCAATTATTCCGAACTAGGATAATAGTATATAAACGGGTGTGAACAGATCTTGAGTGCCGCAGACTACTATCCAGTTTATATTTTCCCTTTTCGTCTCATTGGGCTCCAGTTTATATCGATGGGACATATTCTCGTCTCACACGAACAGGTGATTTAAAATTGTACAGTATGTGGTTGTGACCATAGGCAACCGCCAAAGAAGAAGCTCGTTTTTTACGAAAAAACTAATTTCAACAGTAAGTTGGTTGTTTTCCACGAACTATCTTAATTCTCCTCAGTTATTAAAATTTCTGCTTGGGTTAACTAAAGTGTCGTCTACGGGGAAGTTAATCACACCAAAAGCTTGTCTCACAAACTTGACACATTGCTGTCGAAGTTAAGTCAAAGCCACACTGTTCGCTGGCTAATATACTGTGATCAGTTCAGTTCGCTACGAAAGCTCAATCGACGATTGGATACAAGGCTTTCTAACAGCAGAATTAATACAACTCTTATTCATTTTATTCCGGTCGATAGAGATCCTCATTCAGACATTCATTGGTTGTTTACTAACAGCATATACTGATGGATGGCGGGGATGACATTTAAATGTTAAATATCGATTTTCTGAATAGTTGGTTTTCCGATCCACTTATCGACATGATCACATGATGATTTGCTAGGGGAAAGAAATTAAACTATCGAGAGAGAGAGAGAGAAATTGAGATAAAAATCATGAATGAACTCTCCAATTTTTCAAGGAAGAACAATTAAAATGGGTCCATTTTTTCAATGAGTTTGTACAAACAACCATAATTTTTTAAGAATATCTAGTTGTTTGAATTAAGTCCTGCTGTGGTTTCTGGTGTCTTACATTGTGCAACCTCTTGCTTGGTGCCCGACAGTGAATGCGGTGGACAGTACACAACTGGAGAACGATTATCAAAGTGTACTGTGGGATCACGGTGCGGCAAGTGCATCTAAGGTGAAAAGTGAACACGGGAGAGCAACACAATGACGTACCAACCAGATTGCATCCCTGACAAGGCCACTGTTTTCTGTTTCATCCCACAATCGTTTAATTTTGCCTTATCTTGCCTTGAGATTCAGAATAGTGCCTGTGGTGTAGCGTGGCCGAATGCACGGTCTGACGATTTCTATACTCGTAACCCTAAAACTTATAAGTTTAGGTAAGCAATGAATAAGGTTCATTCACCAAACAGGCACTTTAGTCATTTGTTACCTAATCTCCAAAAATTGATATTCAGAGATGCATACGTTATAGAAATCCGTGCGTGGTAACCCAGTTGTCCAAGCCAGATACGATGCCACCATTCTTTATCATTCCAGTCCTTCTGAGATATGTTGAAATGATCAACATATCGATTGATTAGTTCGCCCTGGTTTCTTATGAATAAAATGTCAAAAAGCATTGTCCGGGTGACACTGTCGAGCAGGTAATCGGATTTAGCCTTTTTAGTCAAAATGTACCAACTGTGTCAGTTAGGAAACTGTCCCACAGAGCGCATTTCAAATAAAACAACAGAGTGGCGAACAAGATCGTTTTCAGAGATTCGTATTCAATACATCTCAATAACTATCAAACCTTAGGAATAAAATTGTTTAAGGAAAATGAAATAAAGTAAAATCACAGATTACTGGAAATGATTTCATACCGAAACCGGAAATCGGATTCACCACGGTCACATGTTTGTTTGTCCACTCTTCCGATTATCGAGGGCATTCGTCTGCACAACCCCCCCCCCCATGTTCCCTAAAAACAATTTGTGCAAGCGTTGAAGCTGCCCTGGCCCACCACCACACACACGCCGTATCACGAGTAATCTCGGTGGTCCGATGAGTGGGTAAACAAGTATGTGAACGTGGTGAATCCGATTTGCCGTCTCACGATGAAATCGTTTCTATACCATTTTAAAATAGCTTTGAGGAACTATAACTTTCATTTGCGAAACTGTCATTTGGAATTGAGAAACCATCACTTAGACTTGAAAAAGAAACGCTGTGGTTGGATCCGCTTCCTTTCAGTCAATTGATCATACATTTTTTCTACCCCGGATCGACCACCTGTCTTCCCACGCTCTTTCTGTGCTGAAATGAGGCTGACACCAGTCGTGTAACTTGTCGAGCTCTGTGACGGACGTCGAGTCGGTGGGTCGGTGAAGCCATGCTATTTGCGTGTGACAACCAGGTGGGACGCCAGTCGATATGCACGAAGGATGACGCACTCTGTCGTGCCCACTACAGCTAAAGTACATTTGTTCGTAGTTGCTCTAACATTGACGATAGCTCAGTAATCAAAGCTGACCGCAGTATCTATGACCAGGAACGAGGTTTGGGCTTACGGTGCAATCCGAGCTATGTTCGAGAATCATGGGTCTATTGGAATAACAATATTGTTCAGTGGAAGAGGTTGGAGTTTTTGGGGTGAAATTGGGTGAATGGGCTGGCTGTCATCAATGGTATAGCAACCAAACCTTACGTGTAACTCGCCCATTCCTGGCTCAACCCACAGAACTGAACGAAACAGAACGCAGTCGATCTGTTTAATAAAAAAGGTTTACTCGTTTTCGGAATAAGGATTGTTGCTTAAGAAGCATCGACAGATCATATTTTTTATTACACAATGTGAATTACAGTAAAAGGGAAAATTCCCATTAACAAATAGTATGCCGTAAAAAGGGACAGTAGGGGAACATTCACGTAAGATCCAGTTTATTGGTTCTGCGTTTAAAAAGTGTAAGATAAAGCTTGATAGGAAAAGGTGTACCAAAGAGAGGTGTATTTTTTAAATGATGTTTATTATGTCACGACGTGTGAATGCAACACAATGTACCGTTTGTGCCAAATTTAAAAGTTTTACTTACAAGAGTATCGCTCGTTATAGCTATTTATATATAACTGGGATATTGCAAGCTGAAATGAATTTTCAAAATGAGGGCGATGTTGCACGAGTTTGGTCAACACCTGTATATGAGATGTGTCTAATGGTTTGACAATACGGGCACATCGTTTGAAACCCTCTCCAAGCAGCGTGTGGTGCACCATGCAAACACCACACCTAATTTCTTAATCAAACTTGGTAATATCAAAATTTGTAGAAAATAAAAATAAAATATAGTAATCTGTTAGTTTTTTAAATTTTATTTTCCCAAGACTACCTTATTCCCAAGTGGTGATATGTGCTGAGATGTCTTGGCATGAAAACGAATCCCCGGAAACGAGCCTGTTTACCCCTCTCTATTTATGAAACAGTTTGGAGGACCTCGCATTGAGATCAATCCATCACACTTCTTCTTCCGAAACTTCGTTACGATTAAGGTTCTCACGTTGGATCAAAACTGTTTTACTAAACTACTGAATTAGATAGATATCATCTTTTCACCCATGAAGTAAATGTGAAACTCGAAAAGGTTTCTCACAAGTACATGCTTTCATAGACATTAAATAGTTCTTTCGTCCAATGTTTGGATTAACTCTAAGAATCACGGTTAGAGACCTAACATGGACATACTGCTGACGAGTCCCAAACAGGACGAAACAGTTGTCCAGCGCTCTTTTTTGGATATCATAAACATTTCCACTGCATTTAAATGCATACAAACAGCGGCGAATCAACGATCTCTCAAAAAATGAAACCCACAATCAAAATTATCAAGTGTCTGGTGCCTGTGAAAAACCGAATGGGCTAATACAAACATTCACCATCTAAATATTATAGACATTGTCCTAAGATTGCACTGAGTTGGAACAAGCAAAAGGTTTGTTGATCAAACAATGCGTACGGCAATCTCTGTGGGTATGTACTTACACATAATTAAACAATACTCAAACGAAAACGATAGTGAATTCCATTTCACAGTTAAAAATATTTGTTCTGTATCATTACGGATGCATCGAATGACTCAGAACAACAAAATCAACGAGGACATTGCATTTGAAATCACGTTTTGAGACTGCTTAGGGAACCTTTCAGAAAATTTACATAACTTCCTCAATCAATATGATTTGACGCGTTGAAGAATATCAGTTCACAATATGACTCAACACGTGGGCTTATTTACTATTTTACCGGTAGTCAGATTGTTTAACTACTAACTGCATCCGAGCCACTCTCACGTCCGAAGTCAATTACGTGTGTTCAACCTGGTTCCGACGTAACACCTATACCACCAAATATTCACACGTGAGGACTTACTAAAACTCCCTTAACTTGCTTTAAAAAATCAGCCATGATTGTGCCAGAATCGTTATCAGCGCCGGTTAATAACCACTCAAACTGTTTACATATCATAGAATTTTGACTCACAGTTCCTTGTGAGTAGTGTGTGTGGGATAATTGATATTGATTGATTTGACTGATTGTCCTTCGGTATGTGACAAGTCAGCCCGTATCCTGCGTGGAAGTCCTGACTTGGTGGGAGTCTTTCGATTGAAGTTAACAGACTGTCATCTGTGTCTCCCTTCGTTTCTGTCGGGTCAAATGAACTGACTGACTATCACTGAAAACAACACCTGAACAAACATGAATTGGTAATTTAGTTCAGCCATGACATCATCTGATTGGCACAGTGGTAACATACACGCCTTGGATGCGATGCCTCCGGAGTTCAAATCCCGGACGAGACGGTGGATATGCATTACTGATGAACTCTATTAAGAGCGAGGTCTATTGCTTCCGAGTGTATGGCTGAATCGATGAACTGAGGATTGTGCGTGAAGATGAAGTCCGAAGGATAGTTCGTCAAATCAATTATCAAACTAATATGTAAACATATTAGTCTGTGAACAGAAAAGGCAAAACACCGTAACACCTAATCCACATTCTCTCTTCCCAGATTGTACATTTCTTAACTGAACAATGAACACAATATTCACTTCACGTGCGTTGTGAATAGTCAGAAATGTGGACGAAACCATTGCCCAAACAATTCTCATACCGAAAGAAACTATAAAACGATGGAATGGCTTATCCCGATCCACTGGCAATGTGGTTGTCTAAGGAAATTTTTTCGATCAAAAAATAAAACGGTGGTTGCCGATGACCAATAGGAGGAATTTCCTAGTTCTAATTCTTTATTTTTCTTGTGATAATAAATTACAGGTCAATTTGTGTTGTTGTGCCACAATAATTTCCTCAGAATCCAAAGTCACTCGCGGGAGGGCAGTATAGACACGGTAGTCGCTGTCACTCGAGNCAGCAATACGAATTTTCTATTGGGGTCTCAAGCGATACGCCATAAGGCTAATAAGGTTATTGGTTTCTCCAAAACAACAGGTCATGGATTGGTATGCTGCACAGTATATTGTTTCGCAAGCACACTGTTGCACACACACACACACACACATATCAGATGATTTTCGTCAGCATTCGAGGAATCAACTGCAATGTGGTGATCGTGCAACGAATACTCACGCACCGCGGTACAGCTTCCGGCTAATCAAGAATAGAATAACCGACCAATCCTGTGGTCCCGATTGGCATCAACCAGATTGGCCGAATACATNACCACACTGTCGCCGATTGGACGTCCAGGAACCGACCAATAACTGTTGGTCGCATGTGATATATATTTGCGTGCTTTTCTCAATAGAATTATCTGTATCCACAGCTCGTCTTGGTTTTACCTTGCGTTGCGTAATTCAGTGGGTTTTCAGTCCGAGTTCAAGTTCGCGCTGTTCAATTCCGGTTCCTATTCGAGTATTACATGCAACTATGACGATGCACTTCACGGCTCTGACGCTACTCCTCCCGCTTGACGTTTCGTCTTTCCGTAACTGAACTATCTTCCTCGAGAGGTAATACACATTACCTGTATCGTCAGTATAACCTTCGATCATCTTTCTCATTCAAATCTGGTGTATGAGCATTTGTTCTCTATTCAGCACCTGTCACCCCTCTAATCGCAATGAGTCCAAATGCGAATTTCACTTCTTATGGCTGGCGATCAGATTACCATCTTAAAACCGGTATAGTTGCATTCTTTGTCGCATTCCTAACACGTTCAATCATTTTTGCTTGATATTTAGGACTGAGTACTCTTTCACTCAGATCATCATCATCCTGGGACACATTTACCATCGTAAACAGCCTATTGCGTTCCCCGGTCGTGCAGAGGAACGCCTCAGCACCGTTGACTTAGTAATGTCCTCCAGTACCTCTTTTCCTTTTATCGGATTTATCCTCATCTATCTGTTCCGGGCTTCACATTCCATCTGCGGTCTCAACAATTTATTCGCACTGCACAATCAAGTGTTACAAATATGCAAGCTGAAGTGGATGCTGTGATTTCATATTCTCTCCCCCCGGAACGATTGAGTTTTTCTCCCCGACCAGTCCATTTCAGCCGTGAATATTGCAGAGATTATTCTCCACGTATTTATTCACCACTTTTACAGAGAGAAGGAACACCGATCACCTGAATGATTGACAAATACTTGCTCTGGAGCATTTGGTACAAAAATTGATCTGATGTATACAAACCTGAAACAAATGCCTACCACTCATTCATAAACCAAAGTCCAATTTGTTTATTATAAGACCAGGAAACTTTTCAACAGTCCTTCGGATAATCGCTGATTCTGATCCCTTAAGAAAGCAATTTATTGTAGATTTTGATCTCCTCCCTTTCTCTTTTAATTGAGAACGATTCAGACCATCTGAACCTCGATCCCTTGATTCCCTCTCCTTTTTTTTACTTCTAACTACAGTGTGACTTGATCCACTGTTCTTTCCTCACTCACTGGCCGTCATGGTCCCGAACAAGTCCCGAAATCACGACGAGAAATATTGATCTGGCATTTCATTTGCTAGATACAATTCAGCAAAAAAAACCCGGTTCCAATGGTAAACCACCATTCGTGATCAAAACTTGGACTTCAAACCTTCAACCTATCCTACATTTCATTTCCTACGGTCTGCATTCCACCAGTTGTAAAACTGGTCCTGTACTTTGCACGCGTAGGCGAGGTGCAACCTGGGATCGAAAAACAATATTGCCTTATTGTGCTCGACTTGTCTCTGTTGTTTCAAGGGCATCGAACGCAAAATACCTAAAATTTTCCTGGGAAGGCTACAAATTTCACAACGACAGCCAGAATGGCTTCCTCTGTTGCAGATCCACTGGGAACATTTGGCCTAAGTTTGATTTTGCCTTACTGACCAACATGTATTGAGCAGAATTTGGTTTCCTTCGGTATCCCCAAAGTACTAGATCCAATTTGTATTGATGATGACCTGGGGACACGTTCCAAGATTTTATTCTTCCTCCTTTGTTCATAATTAAACATAAATTCATCTTGGCCACCGGTCATTCGCTGTTCATATTCATCGAGTAGTTTTGAGGGCTATCTCACTGAAATCTAGTGTATCATACGAGGTGCTATACTCTTTCCAATCCTCTTCCCTCTCTTCTTGAACAATCTTTCGTCAAAAAATAAATTGATAATATAAGATGCTTTCACTGATCATCAGTCTCTCTCTAATTAAACTTCCCGTGCTTCCTACACGGTTGTAATTCGATTTAAATATTGACTCCTCTAAATGTAAAGACTTCAAACTCTAATTAGCCAAAAGGGAACGACCAAATTCGATTGAAAAAACTGCTCTGTACTCTATGTTGGCAACCAGGCTGTTTCTCAGCATGATCCTTACAATACTTTGGTACTGCTATCTGCAAAGCTCTCACGTGGACTTCATATTTCAAGTTCACTTTTGCAAATCTTCCATGGTTATTTTTCGTTTCCGATCACGATCTTTAAACTTTCCACGACATTTACTCACCCAAGTGGTATATTCTTATGTTGTAACTCATCCTCCTTACTTAGCTTTACTGTTGTCGGTCTCAGATTGGAAGACTATGCAACAGTAAGTCGGTCTGTTAAAACCATTTCACACTCAAGCGGTTTTCCCTGTTTGCACTTGATCACTCGTATTGCTAACAAACATTGTACAAACATTGCGATAGTTTATGCAACAATATTCCATTAGAAATCACTCAGCCATTTCATATAGACCTTAACCAATGTTTATCCACTTACGTAACCAAATTTCATTATAAACGTGAGTATTCTCCCACCCCTACCTACCTTTCATCGATTACCCCAGATTATTCTAGATTTCTACCACAAAAAGCATCCACAAGAGGCAATTTAAAAAAAACTCTAGATAGAAGACATGTCTTCACATTTTTACGATTCTTCTGGATCTTAAATTCATAACACTGT
>UZAN01057927.1:0-10839 GCA_900618425.1 Echinostoma caproni
TGGTTTGCGCTGTGGTGGCTTCTGAGCCTTGGGTTGCTTTTGGCGAACGTGGCCAGGCTGTGCTGCCCGTTCCAACCTAGGCTTAGCCTTATAGTGCTTCGCTGTGGGCACCGGGACTCTGTCCTTGAAGGACAAACGCTGGTGTATGCAATGTGGTCTTGGCTGTGAGGGCCGTACCGCATACCTATCCTTATTTCCCCTGTATAGTTGCGATTGCGTGGCAACGAGGAAATTATCCTCATTACCGACACGTGCAACTATGTTATTGGTAATCGACGCAGTTTTGTCGATTGAGGAGTCCTCCAGCAGAGCCTTTACCGTTGGTTGGACGTGACGTTGCAACGACTCGAGCCACAGCTCTCTGACGATGTCAGAGTGGGCGTTTTCTGGGCCGGCTAATGTGCGTAGACGAACCAGATGTCTGCTTGGCTTCGTGTCATCAATCGGGTGACGAGCCAGCAACTGGCGTAACCATTGCTCGTTAGGGGGATGTAGAACTGAAGGATAGCAGCCTTCAGAACGTCGTACGCGTTCTCCTCCGGCGATTTAAGGATAATATCCCTACTGAAGACCATTCGGTCGCCAGGGATAGCCTCTAACGCGTAAACGTATTTTGAGCGCTGGCTCCGCACGTTACGAGCGATAAACTGCGTTTCTAACGCAGCAAACCACACATCACGGTCGTGAGGGATAAAGGCTACCGGCTTAAAACTTACTTATCGTCTACTGTTTTACGATCCTCGGCCATCGTACAAATGCGATAAATAAAAAAAGAACCGTGAGGAAAAAGTGCAAACCAAAATGGATTTGACCGACAAAGTAGACGTTGCGGGCTCACCAATGAAGCTAACCGGAGTTGACGGCCTGCCGGTAAGTCTTCTTACGAGTCTCAAAGTGCGCGCGACCCCTTAGTGACTCGTTGTTCGAGGTAGACAAAAACACTCGTGGGAGTCGTAGACATATATTGGCGAATCGTGGTACTCGATAATACCAAAACGTGTCGAGGTGACGCTAAACAATAAGCAATAAATGCAGTAGCAAAGCGAAAGCGTGTCACACATATTGCTTCGGTTTGAACAGGACCCAGCTTATATATACACGTGAGCGGAAAACCGTGCTCAGTAAAACAAACAGAAGTAAAACAAAGGAATATCACAGTTGGAGTCAGAGTTGATTGTGAAGAAAATACGAACGGAAAATGTCCTCGTGGGTTGCTCCTTTTCTTCGTACAATCATGGTTACTACACATTTACAAACTTTCTCCGTATGTTTTACCCTGCACTTCCTCAACCATCCATGTTGCTAGTCTCTGGACCTTTTCCAGGCAGGCCGCGTCCTTTTTGTAGGAGGGCGACCAAGCCTAAATATAGTATTCCAGATGAGACCTTTAAATGGTTTTGAGGATGGGTATAAATGCTTCTGCTTTCCCACACGAAACTGCTGACGTTAGTCGAAACAGCTGTCGTCATGCAATGTGTGCTGCAGCTTCACATTGTGTATTCCAACTGTAATCTGCAGTTATGATTACTCCTAGATCCCTGGCACTGGTTACAGCGCTTACGTCTAATTGCCCCTAGTCCCCGAGAGCCTTCAGTGGTTCCCCAGTTCTAGAGAGCAACTGACTCTTCGTTGCATTTAGTGGCAAATCCCATGTGTGGGATCACTTGACCACTTTTGCAATGTCCTATTAATGAAGAATTCTTCCACTCATTCGAATATTGTTCCTGTGATTCCGAAAAAAACAGCTTATGTAGAAGCAGACTTACGGAATCGAACACCTTACTGAAATCTAAGTAACATACTTCTACTCTTTTGCCTTCGTCTACCCTCTCTGTGACGTCGTCTAGGTAGCATAAGAGGTTTGTCAGGCACGACCGGCTTTTCATAAAGCCATGCTGGGCCATGCTAAATATTGCATACTCTACAAGGTGAATACAGACATGCGTCCTGATTAGCTTTTCCATGCACTTGCATCGAATACTAGTTAAGCTAACCGGTCTGTATTGCTGTGGGTTAGATCTACTACCACCTTTGTGTACCGCCACCACAACGGCAGCTTTTCAGTTGCCCGGAAGCACTCCCTCCTCCAGTGATTTTTTAAACAGCACCCTCAAGCGGTCTGCAAGTGATTTGAGCAACTGTTTTCACAATGGTAGGATTTATGCCATCGGGACCCGTTGATTTATTGATTGATTTCCAAATTCTCTAGCACCTTTTGCACCTCCACTGCAGATATCTGCATCTCCCTTATGCCCGGTGGAAGAGAGTTTGGGGATCTAGGTTCTAATGTCCTGTTATCTAACCTATGAACACTAGCGAAATAGTTGCCCGGTGCTACTCTCTTGCTGTGGTCGTCTAGCACAATCGTGTTGTTTTCCAGAACCAAGGCACTTATGACATCCCTTAAGTTGCGTTTCGATTGGACGTACTTGAAGAACCTTTTCGGTTTCGTTTGACGCTTTCAGCTAACTTTAGTTCATATTTTCTCTTTTCTACTCTTATAAGACTGCCTGCCTTATTCCTCTGGACCTTGTTGTTTGTCCATGCCAACTGGGTGCTGACCTCCCTGCAATGTCTCCAGCTTCTATTTCTTCTCCTTAGTGCTCTCCTTATTGCTGGAGACCACCATGGAGGTACATGACAGCCTTTCCGAATTTTAAGGGGTTCGAACTCGTCTTGGAGTACTTTTAGGTTACTTTTGATTCTATGGGACAGGGCCTCTACTGTGGTTTGGTCATTTTCTGCTCCCCATTCTAGGGTTAAGGCTTGTGCCTACCGGGTGCGGCTTATGTCAATATTGCTGAAATTCCAAACTTTCCGGCTAGGCGTTTTGGATTCTCCTGGATTGAGGGTCAATTGTATCACCAGATGATCACTATCCCCTATAGGTAGGTGAAACGAGAGGTCTTCCACGTCCCTTTGGTATTTAGTAAAGACCAAATCCAAGAGCGATGAATTTTACCCAGTCCTGAATCTGGTGTTTTTCTTCACGTGTTGCAAGGGGGCTCTGGAGTGTGTCCATTCCAGAAACCTTTCCTCCGGTGTACCCTCCAAGCAGGTCTCTGTGGTCCATTGGATGTCAGGAAGGTTGAAGTCCCCAGCAATCACCAGTTCCTGTTGGGAATGTGCTAGTGCATCTAGCGCCCTGATCAGTTGCTCATCTTCGTCTACGGGTGGCTCCCAGACTCTTGTACACACTGTCTATGGTGGCGCTATTTGTCCTAGAAATGAGTAAGATAGCACACATTTGTATATTAGGAGTGCAGACTTCCGTGTTCAATCGCCTGTGAGGAGTTTCTTTGCGAAGGAGAAGGGACACTCGTCCACCTTCCGCTTTTCCCCCTCGATCCGGTCTGTGGATCTGAAAGCTGTTTGCGATGGTTTGTGCTATGTGGTAGCTTTCACGTAACCATGTTTCAGAGACAACAATCACTGTAGCTTTGAGTTCCTTTGATACGACCCCTAGCTCTGTCCACTTATTTGGGATGCTGCACGCATTTGCGCATAGCATAACTAACTTTTCCGGAATTGGGCATTATAGGCCCCCTACTCTTGCTTTGGTCTCGGACGCAGCGCCCGAGCTGTTATTGTACGTCAACCAATTCGAATTTGAGTGCCGCGTAGCCGAACCGATAAAATCCCGAAGTAAAAACACAATGGATGTAACAGTCAAAAAGACTGAAAATTCCTCTCAATTCCCTTGCATTTCCTTATCTTTCTTCGTCATTCTATCGTGCATTCTTTCCGACAGTGGTTTTCATGTCGGTGAATTTTCTCTTTTGAGCCTTCTATTTCACCTTTTTTACGGTGAAGCATCTATTGGACACACTCTCTGTATCTTCTCCTATTATAGCCGCGCTCCGAATCCCCACGATAACGGGTTAACAGTTACTTCAATTTCGATTGACATACTTATACAGCACATTCTTCCATCCTTCACATCAACGTTTGTGACCTCGTTCGCTCTGTGTTCCGTTTACACAGCGTTTTTGTTCTACTCCCCTACCATCCATGTACGTCTTCCAAGTAGTCTATCTCTATACCTGTACTGTCGTTCTATATGATTATTTTGAACATATGATCATGTCTTGTGCATACTTCACGGGCTTCGTGAAATATACCATTATTATTATTATTATTACTTCAAGTGTTTTGCTCTTACATGTGAATGAGATTCAGTGATTTTTCTTGTTCTATTGCGACAAAAGTTTCAACTGGACGCTCTTTGTTGAATTAACCGTTGATTTCGGTTATATTGAACCCCTTTTGGCTGTAACGCTCAAGATTATTCTGCTTGATCTGTTGAAGCGTGCAGAATTTTCCTATCGGTCCAGAATTATCTGAAAGATAGTTCAAGTCACGTATTTTCTTATTTACTTTTTATTACCGCAGATATTTTCTGTCAATATTTGTAACATTTTGGCTGGATAGTGAATCAGGCTCGCTATCAGAGGTATGACTGCCTTATGTATTTGTGACAAATGCGAAAACAGTACCGTAGATTATTTTTGGATCGACTTGGTTCCCGATAATTTGGGCTACGCGTTGCTTTGAAATTTGTTTATCACTATCCAGCACGAGCGAAGAATCATTTGATTGAACGCATTCGCTCGGACCAGGACAATCGCGTTTTGGTCCTTACAATGTATCCGCAGTGTTCTACGGTACTGAATTAACGAAATCATTACAAAATGTACAATAAAGCAAAATTCAAATATGCGGCCAAAAGCACTTAAGCAAGCGAGCCAAATAAGATGTCCAGAGAGAGGCAAACAGTCGCTCCCGTTCTCAAACCATGCAAAATTCAAATGTGCCGAGCATCGAAATAACAGATAAAGAATAATGTATGGTGTTTATGATTGAGAAATGTCAATATAGGAGCAACACAGATAAAGTTATTGCACCATTAATCATTATGGGTTGGGAAGGATTTTCAAAAGTCCTGCATGGAATACAGTGATTCCGTTTTTTGTTGGGTCATTTTTAGTAATTGTTCTGCACCTTCTAAGTTAGGGGTTCGTTTGTTCTACCATGGTCTTCCTCCGCAGTGGTGTAGACATTTGAACATTTTTCTGTTTATCTTCACTTACCGACCTGCTCAGCAAGCAGGTCTTCCGTTTCTCTTCTTCCATTATATCTTCTATAGTTACCACACCGTTTTTGTAGGCGGTGTTTGCCGCCAGCTACGTACCCTGGTTTCTGGCCCTTCAACTGGCCTCTTATACTCACTTTCATACGTGGCCTTGGGTTGTCAGGGGCTATACTGTATCGCCCGTTTGTACAGTGAATCACAAGGGATGTTTTTGATAAGAGCATCTTCCTTTGTCTCGCCTCGGTAAGCGCGCAGCATCCGAACGCGGTTTCATTAAAAAAAATCAAGGTTATTTGATCGATTTCATTCTCCAAGCCATGAAAAATCCCAACTGAAGACCACTGTCGGTCCAAAAATATTTTGCTTATTAAAGACCCTTAAAATAATAATAATAACAATGATAATAATAATAATACGTGTTTATTTCACGGAGACCCGTGAGGCATGCATAGGCATGATCAAATGTACAACGTAATCCTCCGTACAGGAGAGGCCCAAAATGGGGGGAAATATTGAAGGTCGCAGGGAACATAATTACAAATGGAACACGAATTTGACAATGTGTCAGAGAATGAAGATCGAGATGGCAGAATGCACCAAAAGAGAAAGTCCGTGGATGTAGGACGAAAAACAAGAATCGTTATACCGGATGAATGATGAGATAATTGGAAATATGACAATCAGTGAGTAAAATAACAGGAGACAGCCTGCAGATCGTTGGACGGGAATGTACAGAAGTGGGGGTCACTCAGAGTGTGCATGGTGGGAAAGCAGCCCAGTCATTGGAAGATTTTATTGTAACTTGTTTCTGGTTATTGAGTTATACTCCGAATAAATTCACCACTGGATATCGTGCCAATCTAACGGAAGACGCCTTTATTTTTCTTACAGCAGCAGATTTCTGGAAAGGAAGACAGAAATGCAAAACAGTCAAGGTTGTAACCTAGCTGATGAGGGAGTGGGAGGAAAGGAAGCATGCAAGTTATCGCGCAATTTAATCCAAAAGGTTCCGGACAGTCAAGAGAACGATTACAATTGGCATATGTACAAGTGTCACCAAATATTGCCAAAAGACAAAGTATGGAATGGTAAAACAGGCGAACAAAATAAATCCGAATTATCTGTTTTGAAGATGGTCATAGCTACCTGGTTTGCATATGCCACGAAATTCAGTCAAACGATTCGAGTTAAAACAAGGTGAGAAAGAATCTAAATAGTAGATAAATTGTCACATTGTTTCTCGGAGTATGTATCAAGATGGAATGTGTTCCACAGATACAGCTTTGAAGCTGATTCGGTTTACTGATAGAGGTTCTGTTTAGAAAGTGGTCACAGCTACCTGGCTTGCATGTGCCACAAAACGATGGCTAAAATTATCAGCCAACAACAAAAGAAACTAAAGGAAAATATATGTAAATTAAATACTAAAATAGAATAAAAGAAAATTTAATATTAAAAAAAATAATAAAATAAAACGGTTACTGAATAATATCAATGAGCGACTTCTCGTGAGGAAAATGTAGCAATACCAAATCTATAAGGACTGCACCTTCCATATAACTGTCAAAAGCTATTCTAAATACTATTCTGAAACTTTCAGACTAAGGTGATCGACGAATACAAAATGAAAACAACTTTCACGACGGGGTCTGTGATTACTTTGTCGGCAATACTCTGGATAAACTTCGTTGGTACAGTATGGAACTCTTCAAACCTCGTGCCTGTTGACTATCCCGCCAATTCTCTTCCTTCCACGAGGTTATTCCAACTTAAAATAGGCTCGACAAAGAAGAAAGTAATGCCCCCAGAAAGTTCGATCTCAAATGGAATCTATACCAATATCTTGTTCCATGAACAGAATTAATAACCCAAAGGCAAATAAATCAAATTGGCGTAGCCCTAAAAGAGCCGCTTTTAGTCACTTTGGGTTTTGACGCCCACGCTCGTCGACTGAGGCAATGCACACAAACGTATGCTTCCTCTTCACTTTAAGCAGCGCAACTGGTGTGTTCTTTGCTCGCATTTCTGACAGTGGATCCATTGTTGCTCATCGTCCAAATCGACCGTATTCCATGCAGATTTGCAGACACTGCAACAGTTGGCTTTCATCGGTGATGTCGGATTAGTTTGCCTTCTGTGTTTAGCGTCCAGTTTCTACTTTGCTGATGTTGTTGTCAGTCTTCGGAACACAGAATGCTTCAGTAGGTAACCTAGGATTATTTCGTTGTCATCACTGTCGACTACTTCGCTCACAAACTGATTTCCGCTTTTTTATCGAACCGCTTTTGAAGCTACTGGTGGATTATTATAACAATAATGATAATAGGTGTATATTTCACGGAGCCCGTGAGACATGCACAAGGCATGATCAAATGATTAGATCGAGCATATGTACAATAACAGTGTAAGTACATAGGTAGACAATAAAAATGGTTGGGATCAGGACGGAAACACAGTGTGAAAGTAAAACAAACCGGACAAAGTCACTGACGAATTTATGGAAGATGGAGGATGCATTGAAGATGCATGTCACTAGAACTGGAGGCAATGGTAAAAGTGGTCTCAGAAGGACTGGACTTACGGCAACAGTGCGGGGAAATACGGAGAGGAGGTCTGTGGAAAAAATGCTGCCTGATGGTGGAGGCATGAGGAGAGGAATAGAAAGGAAGGAATACAGCCAGAATAATACATCGGTAATGGAACATGTTTCATTCTATGCTGCAATACAACTTGCTTCTGGAGACAAGTTCATTGGGTTCGGGGCTTCAATCGATCAAGCAGTGATTTTGATTATTTAGATTGATTAGACGTTGGTCGCTTTGATGTGAGACTGACTACACGCTAGACACCTAACCTTAAAACACCATGTAAGTGGGGCAGGGTGTGTGACCCTGAACCTGGTCCGGAACGCGGACGCATGTGCAAACAGCCGTGCCCAAAAACCATTGCCGGAGCCAAATTGTCCATTGTGGGTTAGGACTCCAAGCCTTCGCCAGGCCCAAGGGAACCGACTCTGGAACAAAGAGGCGATATGCAGCATTCTGGGGTAGTACGCAGCTTAATGGGGGAAGAAGAGGGAAAACGAAGCACGCGACGGAACAATACTGAAAATAAGTGCAAACCTAGCACGTTGTATTAAATGATAGGGTACCGGAGAGGATACAGACGTCAGAACATAACCAGGAGTTGCAGCGCGGTAAGACGATAAAATGCTTATGAGAGTGCGCACCAACTTGACGCTCGTAAACGGAGGACAGGTTTGCTTAATCTCCGTAGTCTGTGTTGCCAAGCTCTGTTTATCAAATAATATCTGGATGTCCGGGTACCTCTCTATAATAGCTGCTACATGTCGAAGTTGATTGCATTGAAAATTGTACTTCACTGTACCTAAACTATTTAAAGAGACGTCCAGCTCTGCAAGGACATCCTCTGTTTGAGCTAACTTGGATGGCTTACTCACGACATTTCTTGAGGCCGCTATTACCACAGTGGAGTTCTGATCTAAATGCTTTTCGCTGCGGTTTATAATCCACCCAGCTGAAATAGAACTTTGGATATCCCAAAGAATCAGATCAAATACTTTGGCTATATGCAAGCAGGGCAACAACCATTGCGCATAGAAATAACACTCACACTTCGTTTCCTCTGCAGTAACTACCTTATAACCCTTGCTATCCACTATCCACGAACATGAAGAACCCTCTCTCGTGAACAATTCATTCAATCTCACATGACTTCCAGTTACTTAATAATATATTCCGCGCAAATGGTGTTACTCGTATGAACAATGGTTTAAATGACTACATACCGCTAGGTGTCGGATACCCCCTCATGGAATCTTCAGCAAGGCGAATTTCATAAGTCACTTCCAGTGAAATTACTCGTTAGAGCACTTTCTTAAATACATCCATTAATGAAATCCGAGGAAAAAAGCCTGTCTTGAGGTGCCTATTTTCAGTCTCCACTCGATTGACAGTTAGGTTTCCTAAAGTCAACCCAGTCCTCACGAGTTACCCTGCCCACTGCTCTCGGTATAATAATAAAAATGATAATAACAATAATAATATGCGTATATTTCATGGAGCCCCGTGAAGCATGCACAGACATGATTAGATGTACAACATAATCCTCCGTACAGGAGAGGCCCAGAAGGAACATTTTTGGAGGCCGCAGTGAACATAATTAAAAATGGAACACAGAGTGGACAAGGTATCAGATGAAAAAAGGTTGAGGACGGCGAAATGCTCTAAAAAAGCAAGTCAGTGGAATTAAGACGAAAACCGAGAATCGTTATACCGGATGAATGGTGGGATGATTGGAAACACGACAAGCAGTGAGTGAAAGAACAAGAAGCGGCTTGCCGATCGTTGGACGGAAACCGGCACAAGAGCGGATAGTGTGAAGCAGAACAGAGTGAACCTGTCATAGAATATATATGCACTTCACGTTGTGAAACAGATGAGATCTGAAGAGTCTTGTTCAATGGTCTCAGAGGCTCCGATCAGCAATGGATTGATTTGGGTTATTTACGTAATTTAGGCGTTGGTCGCGCTAAAGTGGGACTGACTTCACGCCAGGCACCGAACCTTAAAATACCTTGTAAATGAAGCAGGGGGTGCGTTCCTCAACCTGGTCCGGAATGCGGACGCGTGGTCAAAGCGGTGGATACAACCGCGCCCAACAACCATTGCGCGTGATGATAACCAAGTTCGGCTTGAGTAAACGCCTGCTTCTGTGCTACGACTTTCTACCTCGGATAGGAATCTACGAAACATAACCTCACTATCACAGTAAGCCATCTTGTGCATCCATTGAAAGATGCGCTGCTTTTCCAACATGGGCACACCAGACAGCTGCTTACATTTCTTCTTAAATAATAATAATAAGTGTATATTTTACGGAGACCCGTGAGGCACGCATAGGCATGATCAAATGTACAACATAATCATCCTTATATGAGAAGCCGAAGAGGAAAACTTTGAAGGTTGCATTGAGCATAGTTACAAATGGAACACAAAGTGGACAAGGTGTCAGAGAAAATGGTTCGAGATTGCGGAATGCTCCAATAGAGCAAGTCGGTGGAAGTAGGACGAAAAGACAAGAAATGTTTGACCCGGATGAATGATGAGATAACTAAAAATACGACATTCAGTGAGTAAAATAACAGGAGACAGCCTGCAGATCGTTGGACGGGAATGTACAGAAGTGGGGGTCACTCAGAGTGTGCATGGTGGGAAAGCAGCCCAGTCATTGGAAGATTTTATTGTAACTTGTTTCTGGTTATTGAGTTATACTCCGAATAAATTCACCACTGGATATCGTGCCAATCTAACGGAAGACGCCTTTATTTTTCTCACAGTAGCAGATCTCTGGAAAGGAAGACAGAAACGTAAAACAGTATCTAGGCGTTGAGACCTAGCTGATGAGGGAGTGGAAGGGAAGGAAGCATGCAAGTTATCGTGCAATTTGTACCTAGCTGATGAGGGAGTGGAAGGAAAGGAAGCATGAAGTTATCGTGCAATTCAATCTTAGAAGTTCCGGACAGTCACATAGACGACTACTAACTGGTAAATATAAAAGAGTTACCAAATATTGTTAATAGACAGGCTATGCAATGGCAAAAGAGGCAAACTGAATAAATTCGATTTATCCCTAACGGCATAAAAACAGATTGGATATGTAAGAAACGTATTCACCAGAAGAATATTCATTCCACTGATCAGCTATGTAAGTTGACTAGTGTACTG